>VWYI01030313.1:59969-72491 GCA_013399455.1 Anthoscopus minutus | reverse complement strand
GACTGCGCTTCCCGGCGTGCCCCGCGCACTGCCGCCGCGCCGCGGGGCGGTGGGGCGCCGTGAGGCATCATGGGAGTTGTGGTCCTGCGGGTGTGAGGGGTTTGCGGTGGGGGAGAGGGAATCTAGGGACGCCGCGGGGATGATGAGGTGACAAATCCGGAGTTAACGGGGGGTGAGAGCCAGGCTGGAGCTCAGCTGGGGATCCCAATGGTCACAGGCGCTCCTGTACCCTGTGCACTGTGAGGTCCGAGCGAGCGCTGCTGCGGCTGAGGCTGCCCCCGGTAGCACAAGTCTTAGAATCCGTTATTGCTTGCCCAAAATCCCTGCCACGAGTTGGTTTTGCCACTTCACGTGTGCGAGGGTCTGTGGGAAGGGGAGCAGCCAGTTCACTCGTGTCCGTAATGGTCCCACATGGGCATGTGCAGCTGCTGAGCACCCCCAGTTTGAGCCTCCGGGGCTCCTCACCTCCCTCCCTGCATCCCTTCTGCCTCGCAGCGCTGAGGTCTGGCCAGTTTCGCGAAGATCTGGATTCTTACTGAGTTTTGAGGAGTTTTGACTGGATCTGGCTTATTCTTGGGGCCTCTCTACCTCCGACACGGAGGGAAATGCCAGCAGCTTTCCAGGCATCCATGATCAGAGGTGGCAAGGGGAGAGCTGACACCCAGGGCTCATTTTCCAAACACGTGAAGCTGCTCCAGTCACCACTCCTGATCCAGTAAATGCTGAAGGTTGGGAAATTAAAATAATAGCTGGATCTGCTTTCAGGAGAGCGACTCCTCTGTGCAATTATAACACATATTATCCTCCCTGTGAAAATACATTATATTGAATAAATTCCCTCTTGGAGCAGGGCTATTCATACTGCTCATTTGTTTCAGTTCAAACATTTTTAGCTCATCTCTCTGGCAGGTTCTGGTGCAGTTTTATACCTTCTCTGAAGCTTATTTATCTGCTTCCCCGTGTTGCAATAGAGGCCGGCGATAAGAATAAAACCATTACAGATTTGCGAACAGCACTTAGATTTTTCAGAGATAATTTAATCAAAGCCATTAGGAAGGCAGGAAGAAAGATTGCTCTTTATTCAGGAGGGGAAAAAAAAGATATAAAAAGGAGCCTTCATTCTTCTCAGAAAATGTTATAGCCACCTGAAGTCACTCACAAGGACTTGAAAGGGTGACGGCGTCTTTGCCAGGGAAGAGATCTGTCCCGGAATAGCAGACTTCAAAAGGTGGGTGTTTTGGCACTGCCTTCAAGGAGATACTATAAAGCAGTTCTGACCTCCCCATTTCCATCCTTTTTCTCCCTTTTTTTTTTTTTTTGAAGACTTTACAGAGGAGAAACACTTTTGTGATTCAGAGAACCCGTGAATACTTTGCCGGAACATAAATTTCCCCCAGCGATGTTGGGAACACAAGGAGAGCCTTAATCTGCTAATGAATGAGCTCTGCAAAGTGAGACCGGCTCTGCTGCCACTTCCAGAGGGATTGAATTGCAGGGAGGAAGCTGGAGGAGAGAGATTTTTTAAAAGTCCTTCTGCTTTAGCACAAATAAATAATGCATCAGCACGTCTGGGGTGGCAGCGGGTGAGTCCCTCCCCTGAGGCACTGGGGAGCCCACCCCAAGTTTTCCATGCTCCCAAAACAGGATTAACATGGGATTGTAGTGACAGGACAACAGGAATGGCTTCAAACTGACAGAGAGTAGGTTTAGATTAAATGTGAGGAAGAAATTCTTATCTGTGAGGATGGGGAGGCCCTGGCACAGTTTGCCCAGAGAAGCTGTGGCTGCCCCATCCCTGGAAGTGTCCCAGGCCAGGTTGGATGGGGCTTGGAGCAACCTGGGATAGTGGAAGGTGTCCCTGGAACAGGATGAGCTTTTATGTCCCTCCCAACTCCAACCAGTCATTGATTCTCTTCTCTGATTCTGTGCTCTTTCAGATAATGATATCCCTTTAATTTAATATCATTATTTTTGACCAGCACTGGCAATTTGGAGCATGGAGCATCTCCATCTCTCATCCTGACAAATGCACGCTGTAATTCTTTGCCCAAAATGTCACTGTGCCCTGGCAATGCCTAGCCCTCAGAATGAGAAAGATTTCCCAGGGATTAAAACCGGGCCATTACTCTCTGCTTTAAATGCATTCAAGGTTCTGAAAGCTGTATCTGCTCTCGTTCTTTTTGTACGAAAAGTTATTGACTTATCAAGGTTAAAATCCATTCCGTATGGCCCAATAAAACAGGGATATCTCCGCATCCGTGCTGTCATTTGCAGGTCCGTTTTCATGGCAACAGGGCTCTTTTCTGCACATTAAACGGTTCAGTTGTGCAAAGTTCAGACATTACATAAACACAGAGGTAACAACAACAAAAAAAAAAAATCAATGAGCTCATAGGCATGGAAAGAGGAGATAGCATTGATCGGGGCCGCCGTCGATATTTGGGATCGCTGGCTCCTGCCCCGCATGCAGCCCTCCCGTGCTGGCAGCGGGGACACAAAGGGATGATGAAGGACACAGAGGGGGAAATGGCACCTTCACCTCCCTGCCAGCTCCTGCCTGTATTTAATGTCACCAGGGCACAGCAAGGGATGCAGGGATGCCCACCCATCCCGCTGAGGTTTATCGGTGCCACCGGTGCTGTTGTCACTCCAGTGGGTCCTTCCCATGGCTGGTTTTGGCTCACAGCCCCACTTCTCATTCCCACTGAATCCTTAGGTTTCCCCCAGCTCCCAGCAGCTTCCAAATGCAGCACTCCAGGGGATGTAGGTCTAAGAGGTGGTTCCAGGCAAGGATAGGACACATGGGGGATACAAACGGTGCCCTGGCAGCACCACACTAAGAACACGGAGCACTGGTGGGGTGCAGGATGTTGGGGTGAGGGACTTTGATGCTGATGGGAGATGTCAAGCTTTTTGCTTCCCAGTCAGAGGGGAGAGAGAGATTCTGGTGTTAAAATGCTCATTAGAGGAGAGACACCAACATCTGTTGGGAAAGCAAATGGAGAGCGGAGTGAGTGAGATGGCCAGGGGCAGCCAGGCATGACGTGGAGGAGGGGGAGGAAGGAAGGCAGAAGTAAGGGATCTCTCCAAGCTGCTGCTGTGGCACAGAGGATCTCCTGCCCCTCACCCTGTGCCAGTGCATGGGCTCATTCCTGGATCCCAAATCTCACCAGAGCAAGAGCAGAATTTGCCCACAGGGAAAAACCGGTCCCTTATGGCTCCTTGTGGGGTCCTCAGGGCCAGAAGTTCCCTGAGTGCTTGGGAGAGCTGGATCCAGGGAGCACAGAGGGCATGGAGGGCACGGAGGGCAGGTGTCTGATCCAGGCTCAGAAAGCTCCTGTTTGGGCAAGGAGCTGTGTCCAGCAGCATCCTCCCTGCTGTCCCCTGAGTGCCACTGCTGTGGGTGGCACAGAGGTGGAGCTGGGCAGCATTCAGGGGCACCTGCCTCGGGTGCTGCAGGGTCAGCAAAGCAGAAGCTCCCATGCTCTGCACTTGCTTCCCCCTGGTTTATTTATAGATTCAGCAAGTTATTCAGCTGAAACAAATCCCCATTCCAGCCAGGCCCTGGGGCCAGCAGTGCCTGCGTCCTCTCCCAGTGCATCAGGCAGCATTTTCTGGGGGGCACTGGCAGCCCCACAACATCACCCTGGCATCTGCAGGGCCAGGGGGTGACCTGGGCAGTGTGACAGTCCCTAGGGCACAGATGGTGACAAAAAAGCCACCCCAAGAGCAAGTCAGGATGGACTATCCATGGTGGGGGGATCAGGGTGTGGGGTGAGGGGTGGGCTGGATGGGGTGAGAGGCTGGGGTCCACCCTGCCCCCCTCCCAGCCCCCAGCCTCCTTGACAGTGATGCCAGGAGTGAGTGTTCACTGCCAGCCCGAGTCTATTTTTATTCCCTGCTTAAAAATATCCCTGTCCGGGTCACTGGCACATGATGGATCATCGTTCCTGTGACTCCCCTCGGGGTCTTCCCAGCTCCAACACAAGGAGCAGAGTCCAGCTTCCTGCAAGAGCCCCCTGCACCCTTCCCATCCTGTAAAAGCACTGAGGGGACACCACAGCCCCCAGACTGTGGGGGCACAGAAATATCCACGTGCTCCTGGTGCTGGAGTGTGATGAAGACCAGCCCCAGCCCTGCCCCAGCATGGCCCTGTGCCAGCTGTGCATCCCAGCAGTGACTGGGAGCATCCCGAGGTCACTGTGTCCTCGCTCTCCGCTGTCACTGCCCTGCTGGTGGTCGAGCAGATCCTGTGCCTTTTCTCTTCCCTCCTGATGGTATTTTGTGAAAAATTCAACCTATTTCACCAAAATCTTGGGTGAAAGCCCATGTGAGCTGGGGCAGGAGTGTAAGGAGGAGCCAACTCCAGCCTGTGGAGTGTTTTCTATCCCTGTTAGTCCTGAGGCTCCGATGCCACCCCAGATACGGCGCTGGCTGACAGGTGATTTGGTTTTATCTCACCTGGGGATGTTTCATATCCATCACTGAGCCATCCCACAGCATCCATCACTGAGTGGAGGCAAGGCCAAGAGGCTTCAGCGGGGTCTCCAGGCTCCAGCTGCAGAGGAGACCCTCTGTGGGCACAGCAAAAAAGCTGCTGCTCCCAGGGAGGGCTTTGTGGGCACAGCTGGGTATTGTCCTTCACCGCTGTGGGCATCACCTTCTCCCTGCTGGATCCCAGCATGCCAGGGCCTCAGAGCCCATCACAGGGAATTCCCAGCTCCTTGGCAAAACCTTTTGGCTCTGTGAGTGGCCAGTTCCTGGAAGATGACATAATCAGGGCCAGGCCTAATAGTGCTTCTGGGCTTGTTCCTGGCCCATCCGTTGCGTGTTGTGTTCCCTACCTCACCCTCACACCAGTATTTTATTTCCCTCCCATTGCTCTCTAACCAGTTTCCTTCTGCCCCAAAAGTCTCGACTGTGGTGTTTAACTGCATTTATGGAGCAGTGCTGGGATGTGCTGCCAGCCTGGATTACAGGGTGGTCCCTGCCAAGGGGTGCAGCCCCAGGAAGCTGAGCTACAGGAACAAAAGCAGAGCGAGCTGGAGATTCCCAGGAGATTTTCACCTTTAACTTATTTGCTTCTTTCCCTTCTAGATCTGCTGACATTTGGAAAAGGGGAATCGTTGCAATTTGCTTGTTTCAGCAGGTTCCCCCTCTCCCCTCTGCTGCTACCAGCTCTGCCGGGTTGTCAGCATCCCCAGCACCATTGAAGGCACAGACTGTGGTGGCAGAAGGAAGGTGAATGATCCCAGAACCTTCCACAGTGGGACTGAGCAGTGCCCAGGGCACCAAGCAACACCCAGTGGCTCCAAGCAATGCCACACAGTAGGACCAGAACCCCTGTGCCCCCCATCAGGGCTGCCAGGAGAGCTGGCACAGCCCCTTGACCTTTCAGCCAGGGAAGCACCCGATTCAATCCTCCTGACAGTCAGGAATTTCAAATGATTTATTAAAAATGTATAGAGCTGGGTTGTCGGTGCCGCTGCTCTGATAAGAGCATCGTCTCACGTGGCAGCCGCCGGGTTTGTGTTCTCCTCACTGAGCCAGGGGGAAGGATCCTTCCACTTGCATATCAATTTTTGGCACATTGCTGCAGGCAAGCCCATCCAGGTTCCATGAGGCGCTACAGCTGAGCCATAACCTCTGGGAAGGCATCCTTGAGTCCCCTGGCCAGCCTGGCCATGGCACTGTGGCCAGGACACCACCAGGCTCAGCTCCTCCTGCCCCCTCTGCCCCTTTTGGTTCCTTGGGATCTGGGGATCCCTTCCTGATGACCCACAGCACCCAGGGAAGATTAATGGAGATGTGGAGAGACACATGGTGTATTCCAGAGAAGGAGAAATGGAACATCTTGGCAGCTCTGCCATGCACCTGTGCCTGTTACCTGGCACTGAGACCTGCCCATGTCCTCGGCAGCGTGTGCCCAAGCCCATTGCCTCCACAGTGGATGGTTTAAATCAGGATTTTCTCCTGTTTTTTTTAAAAATGCTGCCTCTGCAGCACCCTGGTTTTCCCTGGAGGCCCAGCTGTCAGCATCGGGCATCCCCAGCCCTGCTTGGGCTGTGATTGTTTCGTGGGACTATCCTCACCATCTATCCTCACTATTCTCACTCCAGCTTGGGGCTGAGGATGAGGCAGCCGGGTGTCGGTGACCGAGCCAGCACATCCGTCACCATCAGCATGGCTCCGCCTTTGTGTGACACCAGGACCATGAAAATCAGGCTCTGTGAGCCCCCGAGCTGGGCTCTGCATGGAGCCAGCCCTGAAATCCCTCCTGGAAAAGGCACAGCACTCTTGGGCAAGAGCCTTGTTGTTCCAGGATAACGGGAGCTTGGCAGGGCTCCCACATGAGGGCTGCCAAGCCCAGTGGATTGGCAGGACCACCTCACTGCCTGTGGCATCTTGCTCCCAGATCCCAGTCCCAGAACCCTGCTGCCAATATCCCCCTTCTGGAAGTCAGCTCCCAGCACCCAGCTCGCAGCACCCTGTCCCCAGGAACGTGCTCCCAGCATCCTGCCACTCACAGCCCAGTCATGCCACCCCCCTCTCCCAGTTTTGAGGCCAATTATGGCTCAGAAACTAGCACGGTGCCCAGGTGTATAATCCCAATTAGACTTTGCTTAAAACCAATTAACCACCATGATAAGTTTTCCATTTCGGAGCGGGTTTCCATGGGATGGCTGCTGTCCCGCTGGGCAGCTCAGAGCTGGATGCCAGGGGAGCTGCCAAAGCCTGGGGCTGCCCTTGTTTGGGAGAAACACTCCTGACCCCACCTCATCACCCTGGAGTGGTTTCCCAGCCCTGAGTCCCTGTGGATGGTGCTGAGCACCGGGGTGGTCCCTGTCCCATCCCTGGGGACACACATGGGGACACCCACACTGAGCTGATGGCCTTGTCGGGGCGCTGGAGGCTTGGCTCCTGCTGCATCCCGCGGCATGGGGATCCCATGGGAATGGGGAGGAGCTGGCAGCTCTGGACGGTGCCGGGCATCTCCAGGCTCTGGGCCCCGCGCATGGCTGAGCTTTCCGTGCGCTGCCGGTGCCCTCCCGCCGCGGGCTTTGATCCGCACGGCCAAAGAGCAAAGGCAGCGCCTTTGTCCGCCGGGAGGCTTTGAAGTCTCCCAAAATGGGGCACAGGGGGAGTGACTGGTCCGTCTCTGCCGGCCCAGCCCCACTTTCACTCCCGTTTTGTTTCCTTCTTCCCAATTAGGAGCCACCTCCGGCAATAAAACCTGTAAACTTTCCCTGGCCGGGGCTGGGGGCCGTGACACCTCACAGAACACCCTGGGGGTCTCAAAACGCTCCCTCCCACCCTCTGTGGCCTCACTGATGTATATCCCCAACACAGGACTCCCAGTGACTTCCCCAGGGATATGGTAACAGGCAGGTCCTGCCCAGCGGGTGACACTAATTATCTCTGTCCTTAATTCTCATCCCGTTTTTAATTTCCCATTCCAAAAGCAGGCGCAAAGAGCGGCTCTTTTCCACCCCCCCTCCTCTTTCCCTTTCGGTGGCTCCGCTGAGCCCCGGGAGGTTGAGCGGAGCCCAGTGGGGACGTGTGAACCTGGGGTTTTTTGTGAGAAAATTGCGCATTGATCATTTCTGGGAATCAGGCTGTGTTTTTTACTCTGAAGCATCCATTATACACAGCTGCTTAATTGACGAGCGCTGCCGAGTCACCTCGGCTGCCGGAGTAAAACAGCCTAAAAGCTCCAGCGCAGAGGAAGTCCGCGCTTTATAAATTGATTCAGTGGGAGAGAGAGAGAGCGAGTGAAAAAAAACATTAATTACAGATGCTTCTGTGGGCACTGTTTTATGGCAGCGAGACCAGGATGTGGGCAATTCTCCTAAATGTGCTGATTAGACAGCACTTCATGTCTGGGAGCACATTAAATGGGCTCTGTAAAGCTATTAAAGATGCAGCGCCATAAAGAATTGACAAGAACGAGCGGCAGCGGCGCAGCCCCAGGCTGTTGTCGGGCTCCAGCCCAGCTCCTGCCCCACTCCTGCCTCGTTCCTGCCCCGCTCCTGCCCCACTCCTGCTCCGGGCTCCTGCCCAGCTTCTGGAAACTCCCGCTGTCCAGAGTTCAGACCCCCTGAGAACAAACAGGATGAAAGTCAGGGGGTTTGAGCGCTGCTCTGCCCTCACCCCCAGTCTTTGCCCACCCCGGGACGGGCAGGAGCCGATGAGGAAGGAGCCATCCGTGCCATGGCTCCGGGATCCGCTCCCGGCAGGCCGGAGTGACCCCGGCGCGGGGCCGGCCGGGTGCGCGATGTTAACACAGCGCAAATCAATTTGTCAGGACACAGCTCACCAATTAGCGCTGCCGGGATTATTACTCATTTGCGCACTGCAGGTTTCAGGGAATTAATCAGGGGCTCACGGGTAACCGGTTCAGCCGGGGCGGGAAGGGTGATGCCGGCAGTGCCGATGGTGCCTGGAGCCGTGCTGGAGGCGTCTGGTGTTTCCCTGGATCCAGGGGGATTTGGCCCTTGTGGGACACCCCAATATTACAACCATCACCTTCCTTGGAGCCCCAAATCCCCACCCACACCCCAGAGGTGCCAGATCCTGGCTGCGGTGGGACGTGGAGCGGAAGGAAGTGAGCCCAAGGCAAAGTGACACTTCCCACATCATCCCGGGGAGGTGACACTGAGCGGTGTCACCCAGGCGCGCCGAGTTTGGGGAGCAAGTGGAGCCCTGGTCCTGGCACGGCCGTGGAAGCACTGAGGGAAGTGGGTGCAGGTGCCTGTGCCAGGGGTTTTCAGCATCAAATGGGTCACCCAGGAGGGATTGTGAGCAGGAACAGAGTCACAACGAGTGAGCAAACAGGACGGGAATTCACAATCCAGGCTCTCAAGTGAAACAGTGCTGGGCTGCTCACTGCCGTGGGGATGGAAGCAGCCCCGGATCCCACTCTCCAGCACAGGGACACCCACGTTCCCTGGGACCCTGTCCTGCTCAGGGGGACACTGAATCCGGGGGCCCTGGGGGGACCCCCGGTCCTTGCCCCAGCTCCTGCCGCGGCTGGGGGTCCCTGCTGGGCTGTGGATGCCGATGGGAGCTGGGAGCTGTGTGCAGTGCCAGCTCCAGCCCGCCGTCCCTCTGATGGATAATCGATCCCTCCGAGCCGGGGAGAGACACCCTGTCCAAACGCATCAGGCTTGAAATGCCAACCTCCCTAATGCGATTTTACAATCTCCTATAATCGAGTGGCAGCGAAACTTCCCCTTCCCCAGGCTCCTCCCCCCTCCATCGCAAAGCACGTGGATCGTGGCTGCTTCCCCCCAAAGCCGTGTTCTCCGTGGGGCCCAGCTCCCCTCTGGGAAGAGATGTGGCCTCAGGGTGCGCTGGGGTGCCAGGGGAAACCTCCTGCCAGCCCCCAGGAATGATGAACCTCTACCCCAAAATATGGCCCTACTGACACACAGCCATCCCAAATCCACCTCCCCAGGGTCTCTGCAGCTGGGTGAGAACCCCATGCCTTTCCAGCCCCCCAGAATTGTAAATGAAGCCCCGAGCAGCTCCATGGGTATTTGTGAGCCTTGTACCCCACCACAGCCTCCGCTACCCCTCCCAGGGCCCAGGGGAAGGTGCAGAGCTGTCACTGACTGACAGCACTGAGATCCCAACACCTTTTTTTGCAGGAACAAAGCTACAGCAGCTCCTTGACCCCGTGTAAACCCCAAAGTCAGGCTGTGGGCTGCAGGGGAGTTTGGCAGGGCCATGAGGCTGAGGCTGCTGGGAACCCCAGCGCAGCTCAAGGTTAGTGCCAGTAATTAAGGGCTGGGATTTGCATGCAGCAAATGACTCCAGCTAATTACAGGTTTAAAAGGAAAATGATCGGAGAGAGGATTGTTTGCAAAATTGGGGCACGGCGGAGGAAGGGATGCTCTGCTCAGCTCTGGAGGTCACAAGGCTCCATCACCTTGGCACATCTGGGGACAGCACACCCGGGTGGCCATGGCAGGAGCTGGCAGTGGCACGATGGCCACAGGGTTGTACTGCCAGGTCAGTGAGCCCCGTGGGATGCAGAGTGACCCCCAGCTCTAAGGGTGCTCCTTTTGGGACCCCCCGCCCCAGGCCAGGCTCCCAGACTCCCCACACGTGGGCAGAGCGTGGCACTATGGCTGCTGGGCCACCGCCAACTTACACCCAACACCCCCACCCCACCAAAAAAAAATACTTACAAATGCCAAGGTGCTGAATTGATTCATTTAATTTTCCCTTCTCATTTGATCAAGAGCAGGGTGACATTTGGCAAAAGTTGCTGATGAAGGATTGAATGATTAATTGTCATGACAACCATTCCTGGTTAATGACAGGGATGAGATTGTGCCGGCATAAAAGCCGGAGAGTGGCCTTGAGTGCCGCGGAGCTAAATTACCAGGCATGTCACTGTTTGTGCTTTTGGTAAAACGTGGCCATGCGTTTCTAATGAGAGGTTAACTGTGTCCCCAAAGTAATTACAACTGATTGAAGAGGTAGTTAGTAATTAGAGGATTAACTGTAATGAGTCTCACCTGCAGCCGTTGCCATAGTTACAGTATTTTAGATGATCAGAGTTAAAGTAGGACGAGGTGCTGGCAGAGGTGGTTCTGCCCCTTGGGGCATCCTGGAGGCTTGGGTGGGCTGGTGCCCCCCTGCACCCACCGCCCCACCCACGGGGTGTCCCATGAGCTGGGCTGGGCATGGAACTGCCAGGGAATCCCATCCCAAAGCCCCGGGATGCTGGAGCAGAGCATCCCCGGCTGCCCTGCCGGCCCTGGGGTGGAGCAGCAGGTGGGAGCCCCAGGGCTGGCTCTGCCAGCAGGAGATTTCCAAGGGCAGGAGAGTCACCAAAAAAGCTTAAATCCTCAAATTCTGACAGCCAGGACTGGCTCTCTATGGGAGCTGGGAAGGGGGGCCACAAGCAGGGACCGGGATGCCCCCAGACCATCGCTGGCATCCTCCAGGGTCCCTGAGCTCTGACTGCACCAAAGTGCCACCTCCACTGCCCAACCCCAGCTTGTTCCAACTCTCCTGATTCTCTGCTTTCACGGCTGACAATTTACAGGCCCATGTAAAACCTCCAAGTACAGTATCTTTAATTATTCCATCCATAAATGATAAGAGCCATTCATTTCAGGGCTCTCATTACAAATTTATACCCCTGTTTAATGTGCTCACTAACAGCAGACATCCCACAGCTCGCAGAGAAATATTGAACAATCCTTTCTAGAAGAGCTGAGCGGATACCGCCGGAGTTATTTTGGATTCAGGAAGAGAAATGGGCAAAGCAGGGGGAATTGGGCTTTAAAGTGAAGAGTGACACTCTAACCCCAGGGAGGTTTGGGGGCTCCAAGGACAGGTGGCTCCAAGCTTTCCATCTAGGTGCTTCCCAAGTGGAATTCTGGCTGCTGGGGTTTTTTTTCTGGATATGCTGATGGTTGAAAGTGAGCTTCATTTTGATATAAGTGTAAAAATAGAGCTTCATATTTATATATATGACTACAACTATGGGAAGGCTTTTGAGAAGGCTTAATTTGAAATTAAAAAAAAAAAAAAGAGAGAGATATCCCAATTATTCACATTTCCAAACACTGTGAGATGGTTTGGCCTCTCTCAATTTTTTGCCTGGGTTATTTTCCAATACAAAACCCACATGCTCCCAGGTTGGAATCAACCCCTTCCATGCCATTTGCCTTTGGAAGCTGCCGCCTCTGTTTTCCCTTTTTCTGGGGACAGAGTGATCCAAGTTCACTTGCCCAGTTTTCAGTTTCCCAGGATTTCAAGGCATTTCTCCTCCTGCCCTGTCCTGCTGCTGATGTCCTGAGTCCCACAGGTGGGGACTGCAGTGATGGGGAAAAGGAGTGGGCATCATCCAGCCCCCAACACCACATCCATCAGCCACACTGGTGTTTTCCAGCCACCAGTGATGGAATCATGGAATCCCAGACTGGTTTGGGTGGGAAGGGGCCTTAAAGCTCATCCAGTTCCACACCCTGTTATGGGCTGGGACACCTTGCACCATGTTGCTCCAAGTTGTCCCCAAACTTTGGGCCAGGACATGTCTTTATGGAGATTTTCAAACCCCTTCTGCTGAGCCTGGAGGGAAAACACACCGTGTCTGCTGTAAATTGGCAAAAAATCCCCAAATGTAACATAATTAATGGGAATATTGGCTCTCAGGTCTTGGGGTTCTTAAAAATCTTAAATTTAGAAGCTGCCAGGGCTCCTTTAAAGAGGAATTAATGGGAGGTGCTGTAATTGCCCACGAGGAGTCACCTCTGTGAGAGATAAGCTCATAATGAGCTGTCACTGCCGGGTGGCTCTGAACAACCAAATTAATAAACAGGAATAATTGGCTGTCCCCTCCCTTGGGAAGCCTTGCTGGTCCCTGCAATCCCTGCTAGAGCTGGAGCTCACTGGGTGCAATGGAGGGATGGATGGATGGATGGATGGATGGATGGATGGATGGATGGATGGATGGATGGATGGATGGATGGATGGATGGATGGATGGATGGATGGATGGATG
>VWYI01030313.1:47074-59488 GCA_013399455.1 Anthoscopus minutus | reverse complement strand
GGAGGGATGATGGATGGATGGATGGATGGATCATGGATGGATGGATGGATGCATGGATGGATGCATGGATGGATGCATGGATGCATGGATGCATGGATGCAGGGATGGAGACCTCTCCAGGTGGGATGTTCCTTGGAGTGGGTGGTGCTGGGTGGGTGGGACGCAGCAAAGCCTGATGTTTGGGATGCTCAGTGGATGGGATGTCCAACAGGTGGGATGGGATACCCAGAGGATGGGATACCCCCTGGATACCCTGGACAGCCACTGCCTGTGATTCTCCCACATGACACATGGAATGCTCAGCAGGCAGGACAGGATTCCCCCTGGACACCATGGGATGCAACGTGCCCTGCTCACCTCCCCTTCCCAGCCCAGCTCCCACCTCTCCACCAGAGCATCCAGCACCCGGAGCATCCCAGCCACGTCAGCTCCACTTTCCACTGAAATCAAAAATATAATTCATGGAAGCCCTTCTGCTGGTGTTGGGCTTGGAAAACACCAGGCTCCCTCCCTCTCCTTTTTAATAACATCCAAACTGTGGAGCTAAACTACTTGACAGAGGCCTTTAAATATGTGCAAATATATATTTGCACTCAGCTGTTTTTTTTTTTTTTTCTTTTTCCCGGAGGCTCTTCCATTAGGTAATATTTGTTGCCAACATTAATTTCATTAGATTTTCATGGCATTTTAATAGGAGCCCCGGTGGTTTTTTGCATATATTAGCATGCGGGAGGAAGGAGAGTCACCAAATTAGAGTGAAAAATCTGGTGTAGAGGCAGCAAAGGGAAATTCCTGAGGGTGAGGGAGCTGGAGAGCCTGTGGCATTCCAGGTCTGGCATTCCAGGTCTGGCGCCTTCCCGTTGGCTCCGGAACCTGCCAGCCCTTAATGAAGATATTTCCACCCTGATTGTCAGCGGAGCACGGAGCCTGATTAGAGCCCGAACCCGCGTGGAAGAGCTCGCAAATTAAATACGTGTTGATTATGCAAACTCCATCTCGGGTTTATCCCTCATAAATAAGGCATGAGCCGGGCTCGACTCTCCGAGGGCGATATTTATTGTATGCAAATCGGGCACGGGGCTGGGAGGAGAAGTAATCAGCTGTTTATGAGGCGGGAACTGCAGGAGCTTGGGAATAATCACTCGGGAAGAGCTGGGAATGGGTGGAGGAGGAGGTTGGATGTGGGGCGGACAGGGGTGGCACCGGCAGGTGACCGAAATGCCCGCGGGCACCGAGCCCGGGGGCTGCAGGGGCTGGATTTTAATGTGAACATGAATATTTTGGCATCTAAAGGGGTATTTTGGGGTGTATAGAGATATTTTGGAGTGTAAAACCCTGCACCGAGCCGGGAGTCTGCTGGGAGGGATTTTAGTGTGGACATGAATATTTTGGTGTCTAAAGAGATAATTTAGGGTGTACAGGAGTATTTTACTCTGCATGGGGGTGTTTTAATGTGTGCAGGGGTGTTTTGGGGTGCACGGGGGTGTTTTAGGGTGTACATGAATATTTTGGAGTATATAGAAGTATTTTACTGGGCTCAGGAGCATTTTAGGGAGCATAGGGGTATTTTAGGGAGCATAGAGGTATTTTAGGGTGCACAGGGATGTTTTGGGGTGCTCAGGAATATTTGGGTGTGATTAGGAGTATTTGACTTTGCACAGGAGTATTTTTGTGTATATAGGTGTATTTTAGGATACAAACGGGTATTTTAGAGAGCACAGGGGTCTTTTAGTGTGCACAGGGATCTTTCAGTGTGCTTTAAGTGCATTTTAGGGTGCGTAGGGGTACTTCACGCTGCACAGGGGCATTTCATCACCCACAGGTGCATCTCCTGCGTCCAGCTGCGCTCCATTCGATGCAGTGCAATTCCCAGGAGCTGGGCTCCAGAAAGTCCAGCACCTCCAGAGCTCCCATGGGCTCCCAGCAGAGTGAAAAATGGCATTTAAAGTTTTTAGAAAAACCATCCCTGGCAGCCTGTGTGGTCCTACCCAGCAGTGCCCCTTCGGGGAGCTCTGGCAAGGAACCTATGATGATGATAAATGCATCCAAGGCTGGTTTTTCTTTTTTTTTCTTTTTTTTTCCCCTTTCCCCCCACATCATTTTATAGGAAATACATGTTGGAAATGAAATTGAAATGAAAATGAATAAATATTTCATAGAATACAATTACCATGGCTCAGGACCAAGACAACTGCAGCAGCTCCTGCTGCACACAGCACGTTTGCAATTCAGCGGCAAAGAATTGCTCTCCGGGCTTTTAATGTGCTTTTTTGCCAACACAAATAATCCCCCCTGCCCCCAGCAGGGAAGTGCCCCTGGCAAGGCCTGGATCCAGGCATTCCCCATCACCCCAGGGGCCACCTTGGGTGCACGTTGGATTTGCCACCCCATTAAAAAAAAATCATCAAGTTAAATTAAATTCTTTGCCATAAAAGTGAGAAAGAGTGAAAAACCAGCAGGGAACAACCTGGAAGGGCCCAGCTTCAATAAAAGGTGACTCGATGTCTGCCCTCTCTCCCTGCTGCTGCAGCTCCCGTGGAGCCAGGCACAAACACCCCGGGGGCGCTGGGACACGGCGTGGTTTCCAGCCACCTCCAGTCAATGGAGAAGTAAAAGAGCTTTTTCCGGAGCGCAGCGGGAAGCGGAGGATTTATGGGAAACAATTTGGTGGCGAGAGTTGGGTTTGTTTGTTTGCTTTGGCGGCCGGGGCGATGCGACAGCGACCCTGGGCTGTGACAGCAGCTGGGGCTGGGGAGGGCGCAGGGGCCTCATCCCGAGGGATCCTGTTGGGATATCCAAATTTCTCTGGCTCCGGGAACACATGGGTCAGCGGGTGCCCAAGCCAGGGCTGGCTGCTACTTCCTAAACCCCCACGGAGCATCGTCCTCCCTCTCCCTGACACCCAGGGCGACACTCGATGCTGTCACCCTGAGGGGACGCCTTGCTCGGGAATTCTCCCCATCCTCTCCAGTCCTGGCCTTCAAATCCAAGGAGAAGCACTCAACCCCTCCATCCATTCCCCAATCCTGGCCCCCCCGTGTTCCCGGTGGGGCTTTGATGCCGGCGGCGGCGGGAGGCGGGCGGGAGCGCGGGGCCGCGGCGCCGCTTTGAACAGGAATTACAGGGAAAACTCAACAAAATGGCACAGCCGCGGCGGCGGCGGCAGCGTCGTGTTCTCCCAAAGCAGGAATAAAACAGACGCGCAGACGGTGCTTTGCAAACAATTTAATTTGCCTGATGCTTTGATATAGATGAGGATGCGGCGAGGCGGGCGCGGGGAGAGATGAAACGCGCTGTCGGAGGCGGGGGGGGCTGCGCCGTGTGAGATGTGCCGAGCACCGTGAGAGATGTGCCCGTGAGAGATGTGCCCGTGAGAGATGTGCCCGTGAGAGATGTGCCCGTGAGAGATGTGCCCGTGAGAGATGAGCCCGTGAGAGATGTGTCCGTGAGAGATGAGCCCGTGAGAGATGTGCCCGTGAGGGATGTGCCCGTGAGGGATGAGCCCTGCACGGTGTGGGATGAGCCCGTGAGGGATGTGCCCATGTGAGAGGTACCAGTGGTGGCCAAAAGTGACTCTGCCCATCTCCGAAGGGACCCTGCAGGACCGGGACGGCTCAGTAAGCATCACGTGGTGCGGGGACACCGCTCCAGTGCCACGCAGGGACACTCTCTGTGGCCAGGGTGATGTGAGACTCCAGGCTGTGACAGCAGCCAGGGCTGGGGCAGCTGCAAACACCTCATCCCAAGGGATCCTCTTGGGATATCCAATTACCTGCAGCTCCGAGGGCACACGGGCCAGTGCCACCCAGCCCTGCCCGATGTCCACACGGGGCTGGGGCTGTGAGAAACCTCCGCCCCTCACCTCCTACCCGCCCCTGGCGCTGGTGCCAGGGTGACTCCAAACTCTTGCAGGACCAAGACGTGCTGGGACACAGATGCCACTCAGGGACACCCTCGGTGCCAGCCAGCCCTGCCTGATGCCCACACCAGGACGGGGCTGTGGGAAACCTCCACCCCCAGCAGCTAAAGAGACAGGGCTGGGAGCGCGTGAGGAGCGCGGCTGTCAGATATGGGGCACGCTGAAATATTAATGGAACTAACATTTCAATTACCTTTTATCTGTACAGGCTCAGGCTGCGGCGAGGGGGTTGGGGCGGGCCCCCCCCCCGCGTGCTGTCACCCAGACATTCATGCTGTGCTGGTTCTTTTTATTGGTTTTCATCACTTTTGACATTGCCAACAATGAACCTTGAAGTAAATTTTCAGTAGTGACTGTGTCAGTGGAAAACCGTCTCCCTGTCATTTTTCTAAATTAGGCAATGATTCGAGTCCTTGGGGCTGGGGTGGGAGGGGGAGTGATGGGGCTGAGCAGGAGGAAGGGGCGGCCATGGGGAGGCTCCTCCAGGTCCCCCCCAGCCCAAGTGCCAGGACCTGAGCAGGACAGGGGACTGTCACCCCCTACAGACGCCCCTCACCTCCCTCCTGACGCTGCAAAACCTGCCCTGAGCTGCTCCCAGATGTGTGTGTCCAGCACATCAGGGCAGGAGCCCTGAGCTCCTGATGCTGCAAAACCTGCCCTGAGCAGCACCAGATGTGCCCCAGTGGCAGGGCCAGCAGCCGAGCCATGGCCCAGCCACCCACCCTGGCCCCCACACGGCACCTGTGACCCCCTCCCCGCCCTGCCAGCAGCCTCCAGCCATCGGTCACCCCATGACCTGGCACTGCCACCCCTGTGCGACAGCCCTCAAGGGGTGTAGCTGCTTCTCAACCCGGGGCTGCCTCCCTGCTCCCAGTGACACTCCCGGCAGCACTCAGGGCCACAAAGCCTCCTCTCCATGCCCATCCCACACCCCTCGGCGATGCTGGGATCATCTTTCCAGCCGCTCCAGCTCCTGGCACGTGGGCACGCCTCACCTCTGCTGCGCCGCGGCCCCTCCTCGCCCCGGGAGGGGGGGACTCGGCAGAACTTTAATTTTAATGTTCATTGAGCATGTAAAGGGGAAACAAAAAAAAAAATCAATTTAATAACCTCTCTTCACAAACAGTGCCTGGAGGCTGCTCGGCTGCTCGGAAACTTGACGAAGTCTTTTGTGCCGATATTTATCGCGGGGATTTAAACGGAGCCGGGAGCGGGAGCAGCTCCGGTGTTCCCGGGTGGAGCTGGGAGTGCTCCAGCCCCACATTGTCAGCACGAGGTCGTGGAAATGAAGCCAAGAGTGTGTAGAGGGGTGTGAGGGCTAATATGTATCACCAGGAAAAACTCCTCCCTTGGCTTTTCCAAAAGGAATGCTGCTCCTCCATCACCCACTCCCCAAAAATATCTTCAGGGAACCCTGAGGATTGGCAAAGAGTGGGGGGCTCTGGCTGGACATCCAGGGAAGGATTTATTGTTGAGCTGAATTTCCTGGAGAAATCATTCAGCAAATGCAGCTAGATGCAGGGCAGGAGCCCCGATGCTGTGGTGGGAGCAGTTTGTTTCCCAAAATCCAGCCCCAGAGCCGTGGTAAAGTGATGGGCACCATCCCCATCCCTGCAGCACTGGCCCCACCTGCGCAGAAACAACTTTGCCATCAGCTTTTGATTACAGCCTTCTTGTCTGCAACTTTCGGCATGGTTACAAATCCCAGTGTTATTCAAATTGCATCAATTATTCAATTCCTGCTGCTGGGAGGGTGATGGGAAGGTGGCTGGCGCTAGGCAGCACCCACCCGGCCTCCTTGGAGGGATTCCTGATTCCCATGGGATCCTCTTTGATCCTATCAACCTGTGCCTTTGGCTCCTGAGCAATCAGCGAATTGCCCCAGAACCACTTACTAGTTCGTTTCCAGAGGCAATTTGCAGTGGGAATGATTTGAATAAACTTTCTGTTGACTTTGCAAGCAATTTTCCCAGCAATCTTTCCAGCCCAGCACCTGCCATCCACTTTGTTTTGAGGCTTCAACAGCTGGGGCGAGCGATGCCCAGGTTCCTGTGCCCGCCTCATCCCATCCCCGTTCCAGCCCCAGGGCAGGGCGACGCTCCAGAGCCGCCCCATCCCTTCCAGAGGGAAAATCCCCTCCCAGCACCACCACCACCACCACAAGGTGCCACCAGCAAAGGGACTGCCGTGGATGTCACCATCAGCCCTCGTCCCGCTCCATTTGTGCCCCGGCGCGGGTGTCGCACAGATGAATTGTCCCTGTCATCGCCCCGTCCTGCCCCAGGCGGTGTCGCCGTGATTTATGGCACCGCCAGTGCTGGGGACCGGCAGTCACAGCCCCGGGCCCCGCCGGCACCGCTTGTCCCCGAGGTCGCCTCTGGGGACACTGGGCTTGTCCCCGCGGGGGCTCTGGGGACTCTGGGTGCTGCCAGCTCTTCCCGCGGGGCGCTGGATGCTGGGGGCCAAAGTGGGGGAAATCAATCACATTTCTGGGGGAGCTGAAAAGGAGGCTCAGGGTTCAACCCCAGCTGTGGGGTGAGCATTCCCGGGAGAGGAACAATCCCAGATTCCGTGCAACTCCTCTGCCTCTCTGCCTCCTCCATTCTCAGGGCTGAGATTCCCGGTAGGATTGAGAAGGAACAGGCGGGAATGCTCCGGGGAGCTGCCCGCTCCAGCGTTCACCCACAGGACGCACCGAGGCTGAAATATCCCCTTGATGCTCCAGATTCTGCTCTGCACACCCCCTGCTTTGTTTTATTCTTCTGGAGGAAACCAGAGGCAGGTTTTGCCCGAGATCTCCAATATTGATTCTTTCCCACTGGGAAATTGTGTAAAATTCCAGAGAAACGACGCAGCCGGTGCTGCAAGCCACAGACCCAGAGCTGCTCAGAAATTGCCTCAGTTAAATGAAATCGAAATAAAATCAGGGACGTGGTTGACATGCAAAGGGTGGGTGATGGCACACGGGTCCTCATCCACCTCCTCCTGCCCTGCTCCATCCCCATCCCACCCCGGCAACCCGACCCTGCTCCTGCCATCCCTGTGTCGCTGCCTCCCCTCAAATGTGGGCCCAGATTTCTTTGCTTTCAGTGACTTTTTCCAGGCACGAGGATGATTAACACATCAAAAGGCTGTTTTGCTTTGCTTAACAATATTATCTGCTTAACTGCCCCGTTAATTGAATCAGGCAGCGTTTGTTTGTGCAGGGGGAGTCACCCCAACAAGTCTGTTTTATTTTGATGACTTTCGCGTCCTATTAGTGGTTTTTTAACGCTGGCTCTGCCTCGCAGCAGAGCTGGGCAAGGGAAGCAGGATGGACATGGAGCGGTCCCAGTGTTTTACCCATGAAATCCTGGCTCCTGGATTCTCTCCAGCACCTGAGGGCGAGGCTGGCACCAAGGGCAGGGATGGGACCCTCAGTGAGGACAGAGCCATCCCTGCTGCCCTGCAAGCGCCAGGTGAGCGCCTCAGGTGCCCTGAGTGTCCCTGAGCATCCCAGCGCCCTGAGTGTCCCCAGCCCCTCAGTCCAGGCAGATTCAGCCCCTGTGCCAGGTGCCAACATCCCTCCTGTCCCCGCAGCTGGCAGATCCAGGGCTGGGAGAAGGGACAGAGACAGGGACAGGGCTCCCCCGGGGATGTGCTGGTTGGGGACCCTCAGTGGGACACGGGTGGGCTGTGGGGACCACAGGGGCGGCTGGGGGTGGGGTGAGAGCCCGGCAACCCCAGCTCGTGTCCCAGTTTCCCAGCGCCTCTGCAACCCCTTCATCTCAGGGTGGAAACCAGGAAACTCAGCCGGATTGGGAGAAAGGCCCTGGGGGTCCCCCCCAGAAGCACCCACTGAAGTTTGCCCCCCGAACGCTGCAGCGGGGTCTCTGAGACCCCCCTCGAGCCCCCCCGGTTCGCTCTCCCCCTCTCCTCCCAAGGCTCCTACGCCTGAAGTGCACGAAATCAGATTAAGGGCAGCAGACAAAGCCCCGTGCAGGAATAAACACCGCGGAGCGGGATGGGGCCGCTGGAAGAGTGAAGGGCCCCGGGAATGGGGTGGCTGGGCCGGGAACGGAGGCGGCTGAGCCCCATGTTCCCCACAGGGTCCCTGTCCCACAGCGGGGGACACAAGGACATCGCCCAGATGGACACGGAGTCTCCCTGCGCGGCCGCGCCGTGCCTGGAGGGTTTCCAGGCGCTCCTGGCAGCGGGAGGAGATGCAGGGATGTCTCAGGGTGATGGGGACACGTGAGGGCAGCTGGGGACGCTGCGTGGGGACCCCGAGGCAGGACCCAGCCAGCACGTTCAGGTGCTCACGGCTCGGCCTGGGCGCTGCAGACCCGGAGCTTTATCCGGGGCCGCCACAGCCCCGCTCCCGTTTTTCTCCGGTTCCCGGCGTTCCAGACGGGCCGGGCTGGGACGGGCTGGGTAATGCTGGGAGCGGAGGAGACGGGATCGCTGGAAAATCCAGACAGCAAATAATCTGGCTCTGAAAAGAGCTGCTGATGCCTCATTAACAACTTTGAAAAGCATCCGGTGAAAAAGCCTCTGCCCTTGTGCTGGGGGGGTTCTGCTCATTCCTCCTCTTGTCCTTGATTAATAAGGACATTTGCATGTAAATTGGCTCCTGGATCCTTCCCAGCGGTGCTGGCTCGGGTCTGGCCCCACCTGAGGCTCTCCCAGTCTGCACTGTCAGGTCTGCGTGCCCCCGGCATGGCCTGGCACGGCCTGGCATGGCACGGCACGGCACGGCATTGTCCGGGATGGCACATGGAGCTGGGACACAGAATAAGGACACAGAGAACCTCCCTTCTGTTCTGCAGTAACTCGAATCACCAAGTTCTGCAGGGCTGGGACGTGGGGCAGGGACATAGGACAGGGACATGGGACAGGAATGCAGGGCAGGGACAGGAACGGCTGGGGCACGGGGTTGGGACATGGAGCTGGGACAAGGACAGAGAGCTGGGACGTGGAATGGGGACATAGAACAGTGAGAGGGAGCAGGGACAGGAGCTGGGACAGAGTGTGGGGACACAGGGACCTCTGGGGAAGCTGCCAGCCCAGCAGTGCCCGGATTCCTGGGGCTGCTGCCCACCCGTGTGAGCAGCTCCACTGTGGATTCTACAAAGGCTTTTTCCAGTTGTTGGAACGCGCTCCCAGCTCCCGCCCGCCCTCCCCTGGGACGGCATTTTCCAAAACAAATGCCTTTGCTGGGTACATATGGGGAAGTGCCTCTCTGCCCGCCTGCCTGTTTGATGTCTGTTCCCACACTGTGTCATTTTAAAAGGCAACATTTTGTTCGTGGAAAACACTGCCCGGCTCTTCCCTCTCCTCTCTGCCAGTCTCGTCAGACGCAGCACAGGACAGGGGACAGGCCGAGTGCCACCAGCACTGCCCACGTGCCGCTTCTGCTGCCACTTTCAGAGCAGGGGTGTGAGGAGGAGGAGAAACGACCCTGACTGTGGGTAGGTAGCACAGAGAGCAAAGCCGGTCCCCTCAGCCATGGCAGGGAGAGGGGACAGTGGGGGCAGCCAGGGGACAGCGGTGTCACCTGCACCCTCCCGATGGGCACAGCCAGGTCACCACGGCAGGGAGCTGCTCCTCCAGGGTCCCACAAGGCTGCAGGGGTCCCACACTGGCTGGACCCCCAGAAGGCACAGCCAGGCTCCATCTGCATCCCAGCCCAGCCTTGGGGACCCCAACTCAGGGTGAAGCCAAGTCCTCAAGGGGCCGTGGAGCCACCGACTGTGTGACAGCAGCACCAGCAGCGACTGGAGGGAAATCAGCAGGAGAAGGGCACTATTTCTAGCTGGACACAGTGTGCCACCTCCACTGCTGTCGCTGTCACCGCCTGCCAGCCCCTCGGCGATGGAGGGGGCCGGCTCCAGGCGCGGCGCCTCGGGGATGGCCGGGAGCCAGCGCTGCCACCGCTCGGGTGACGCCGATTTCCCAAACACGGAGCGTAGAGAAGGGCGACGCAAATTCCCCAAACCCCGCTAATCAGCAGCCAGTGCTTAATTGGCACATTTCTGCCTGGCTGGGGTCTCTGCCAAGGAGGAAACCTCGGCGCTGCCGGCAGCCGCGGCCTCCGGTGCCCTCGGTGAGGACAGAGTGGGGACAGGCTGCGACGATTTGGGCCACCCACAGTGTCTGGGCTTGACCACATCCCTCAGCCTTGGATGTTCCCATGCCAGTGGCAGCGCCGTGTGCCCCAAACCAGGCGTCCTGCGGCAGGGGTGACGCCGGTGCCGCCGGCGGTGGCGGGCGCGGGGGTGACGCTGGCGAGAGCCCCCGGTTGTGTCGCTCCCAACCTGCCAGCGCGAATCAAAGGATCTGCCACGCACGCCGCAGCCCTTTCTTCTCATATCACTCACACCACTGCCACGCTGCATTGTGACAATGGGGTGTAATTAAGGTGTCAGCATATCATTTAGCCTTTTCAATATAAAACCGGCAGACAGGCTGGGAAATCTGTAGTCTTCTCTTTAATGAGGAATGTAAGGGGGAAAGAGAAGTGGAGGTAGTGGCTTGGCGAGGGTGGGACAAAAGGCACCTCTGTGGTGTGGGGTTCTGCAGGATGTAGGGCACTGGGCTGGCACGCTGCTGCTGTGGGTAGCTGTGCTCTGCTGGGAACACCCAGCCCGGGAGGGAGAGAGGGGACCCTGCTGGGGTCAGGCACTCCCAAGGCTGTGGGAGCATCCCTGTGGGGGCTGCAGGAGCCACCAGCACCTGGAGAAAGAGACTGGCAGCGCCATGCAGGGCATTCCAGGTGCATCCCACCTGGAAATCACGCTCAGATGCCGCTCCCACCCCCTGGGGGCTTTGCAGAGCTGTGTGGGACACACAAAGAGCTCATGGCAAGACAAGGGTTGGAGCCACGTGTGCCATGAGCTCGCTCTGGTGCCACAGCAGCGCCAGGTTTGATCAGTGCTGTGTCCACCACGTTGCTGTTGAGGCCATCCTGGCCCTGGTAATATTTTTCTCAATTCCTGGCAGTCCGAACACAGGGAAATCCCGGCTGCATCCCCCCAAAAGCAGTGTGTCCCTGTTCCCCCACCCTCCCGTGGGCACCGCCGCGCTCCGGGGCCAGCTGCAATCCAGAGGGCAGCGAGCGAGTTCAACACCATCAATAATCCCTGATGGCTACAGAAAGCGCTTTCCCGAGGAATAAATTCTTGCTGCATCAAAAGGAAGCTGCAAATCAATGCGGGAATCGCTCATTCTGAACGATGGGAACTCGTCTCGCTACAGTGGGAAGCATTAGCTGGGAACGGGGGGGACACAGGGCCGGGAGCACCAGTACCCTCCATAAACCAGGAACCAAAATTAATGATGCGCTGAAACGGGAGCGGGATAATCCATCCCACTGTCCCTGCTCATCCCGCCGCTGTGTCAGCCCTCGGGGCATGGCTGCAAACTCCCGACTCTGCTGCCTTCCGGAGAAAATTCCAAATTCCATTTGGATTCTTTGGGGGTTTTTTTTTTGTCTTGCATGATCCCTGACAACTTTTCCGCGCGGCGCATCCCGCTCGGGCCGGGCGGTTCAAAGCCGCAGCGGTGGTCCCGGAGCAGCCTCCGCCTCTATCCCCGCCTTTGTCTGCGCCGGCTCCGGCTCTCAGGGCACTTTGGGAGAGATGGATGTGCGGCCCCGCCGAGGCAGACATGTTCCAGGCGAGATCCTGGGAAGAGGTTTCCTTAGCAACAATAATGAAGTGTGAGTGAGAGAAAAAGCTCTCCCGGCGCTGCTCCCTTCTCTGGGGACTCCCAGCAGGTTTGGGGACCCCAAGGGGAAGCATTCCAAGTGTCCGGGATGAGTGCTGGAGCGGGAGTGGAGCTGCTGCAGATCCTGGCGTCGGGATCAGCCGGTCGAGGGGGATCTGGGTGCCAGCGCTGCGTGTGCTGAGAACCCAAAGCAGAGCAGGAGTGGTGACCCCGGCACCGCCCGAGCACCCCATGGAGCAGCCTCGCCTCCCCAATCTCTGAGCTGCCTTTGCTCAGGAGGATGGAGATGTGCCATGGAAACAGCCCCTGAATCCAGTGGGAAGCCCTGAAATGGGTGATCCCATCCCTGGCGGTATCAGGAGACGCGACCTGGCTGGCAGCTCCTGCTGGGATGCTTGGGAAGCAGGACGTGGTGTCCGGGAAACATCTGCTGGAGCAAGGGACAGAGGCAGCTGTGCCAGGACAGCTCCGTGCCCCAGCTCCAGCGGGACCCTTCAGACCCCTCAGGGAGCTCCGGCTCCTCCGCTGCATCCGTGCTCCAGCCCCAGCTCCACGCCCCCTCCCCGCTGGCCGGGGATGGCACTGTGCCTCGAATCACAATTACAGTAAATAAATCCTATTAGAAGGACTTTTACTACCGCATGCTCCTCATTACAATCTGCCCAAACCCCCGGCCCCTGGGATCGCCCTGGTAATGAGGCCGGGATGGATGGATGGGGGAAAATTAACGCTGCTACAAGTTAATTTGTTTTTATTAGCACGCGGCGGCTGGCAGGGGGTGGGGGGTG
>VWYI01030313.1:0-47055 GCA_013399455.1 Anthoscopus minutus | reverse complement strand
CCGCCCCGCTGGAGCAGCGCAGGGATGAGGATCCCTTGTGGCACCTGGATCACTGCGTGTCACCGTCCCCTCAGCCACCGCCCGGCTGCCCTTGGCCTCGGGGACAGCGCTGCCCCACCCCAGGGCGGGACGGGCAGATGGCAGGGAGGAACCAGCTCTCTGGATGAGGTCACATCTCATTAATAAAGGCTAATTAAGAGTAAATCATCAAAAAGAGGGGCTGGAGTTGTCTGAATAACCCACACAGGTGCTGCTGGTAATTAACTCAGGGCTGTGACAGCTCCTGTGGCATCAGGGGGTCACCAGGAGCATCCCTGTCCCCATCCTCTACCCTGTGGCCACTGAGTGTCCCCTCGTGGCCCCCGTGGCACCGAGAGCTGCCCCTGTGGGAACAGCTGGGCCTTCCTTGGGCTTGGGAAATATAGATCCCACCGTTAATAATACATACATTTATTAAAATTAAACCACCGGCAGATATTACATCCAGCAGCACTGAATTATGGATAGACCTCAGCCCAACCTTTGTTTTTAATTAAAAAGCCCCTTTCAGTAATTCCATTAAAGCAGCAGCTTATGTTTTCCTCCTCTTCCCCCCTTTCAAGCGCAATCCGGCAGCGTTCGGGTTGCGCTGATGAAACGGCTTTGAAGTTTCATGAATTGCTGATGTAATTGAATAAAAATAATATTAAGGGGAGAGAAGGGGCGGGAGGAGAGAGAGAGAGAGAGAGAGAGAGAGAGAGAGGGAGACAGAGACTTTTCTCTAAACCTAAATCCTAATGAAATCACCTTAGTGCGCCGAGCGGAGTGACAGCGAGCCGCTGGATTTGTGCATATTCCCGTAATCCTAAACCCATTAGCCAGGAGGCTCCGTGTGAACCACATGTTGCAGATTACAGCCCGGGAAAAGGCTCCCACAAAACCTCAAACCTCCCTTTAATTGCTGGGAGGAGGCACAGAGCCCCCCCTGAGGGCAGGAGGTGCAGCTCAGACCCCCCTTGCCAGCAGCTCATTAAAGCTTTTTTTAGGGAACTTAAGGTGGAGAGCTGTCAAAATATTTTGCTATGTACTGTCATTAATGGAAATAGGAATTTTTGCTATCCCTCACCTGCTTTTGGAAGAGTGGCTGCCCCTGGGATGCCTGGCTGGAGGGAATGTTTGGGATGAGCTCTGGTGGCTGCTGGTGGCTCCAGAGCCCAGGTGGCTGTGCCAGGAAGTGGATCGTGATCTCTGGAATTGGGAAGAGAAAGAAGCTGTCCCTGTCCATGGGAGAGGACGCTAGTGGAAGACGCCATGGCACAGGGCTGGAAGAAGATGATCCTTAAGGTCCCTTCCAACTCAAACCATTCCAGGATCCCGTGATCCTATGAGAAATTTGCCTTTTCTTTCTCTCTCTCCTAATTCCTTCCTTCCCAATTTAAGCTCCTCTCCAGGATAATGCAATAAAGACATGAAGCACCTAATTTTCGGTGGGGGACAACAGACATGACGGTGTATTTACCCAGTCAAACCATTATGAAATCCTACAATTAAGGCTTCAATCAGATAAATGCAATTACATAATACGATCTTATACGATATAATTAAAAACATCTGCAATCAAACCAAAGCCGATGGTACAGCAATCCTTAATCAGAAATTACCCAGCTCCAGTGGAGAGGTTCCATCCTGGAATCTGGTGGGACACGGTGCTGGCGGTGCCATCCCCTCACTGAGGGAGGAGGATGATGGTGGCCATGGGGAGCTGGAGGGACTTTTGGAACAGCCCATCTGGTCCCTGCCTTGCTGTGCCCCCAGATCCATGCCCACCTGCCCTGGGACACCGGCTCAGCAGGCAGGGTGGCACACAGAGGTTGTGCCACAGACAGACAGGGAAGGCGTCCCCAGCCCTGCCGGGGTCTCAGGCTGGCAGTCCCTGCCTGCAAAGCGACCAAGGATTCTCACTGGCAGTGGGAACAGACATCAACATCCACTTTTGGCTGTGCTGGCCATGCCAGTCCCCCCACCCTGCTGCAGGGCGTTGTACCCAGCCCTGGCACATCCCTGTGGCCACCAGCTGGCACCAAATGAAGACAAATGGGCTGGGTGACACATCAGCATCCATTAATGGCAGCGCCGTGTCGGGAACGCTGGGGACCTGCCAGCACCGGCAGGAGGAGTGGCAGCACTGGGGCCAGCACCCCACCCAGGGGTCACAGGGGTCACAGGGGGTCAGCAGGGTCAGCCTTGGGATCCCACACTCCCAGCTCAGCTCTGCCCAGAGCCCACCTGGAATTGTTGGCAAGAGAAGGAGCTGGATGGGATCCAGCCCTGGCAGCAGGGCCCTGCCACATCCCCAGCTCCTGCCCTCCCTCACACCTGCCTCTCACAGGGAGTTCCTGGGGGTGCACACAAGAACCCCCCTCGCTGGTGCTGACTCATCTCTCAGGTGGCTCAGGCATTCCAGAACAGCAGGTGGCATTCCCAGCAGTGGAAGGGATCTCCCAGCACTGGAGGAGATGTCCCAACACTGGAGGGGATATCCAGCCCATGCAGTGCCTGTGCTGCAGTTGTCTGGAGGAGCCAGCAGCAGCCTTGGGATGAGGCAGGAGCACTGACCCTGCCAACCTTTTCCACCCCTTGACCTTTCCCCAGCCCCTCTCGGAAATGCCACGGAGCTCCTCGCCCAGCCAGACGAAATGTCAGGGAAGGTGGATGGAATATTTCCAGCCACTGCACCGGGTGCTGCAGGGGGGTTTTCCCCAGCGCTGTGAGCGGCTCCAGAGGGAGCAGGGGCTGTGCTCCAGCCTGTCCCCATCCTCGTCCCCGCCCTCATCCCTGTGCCACCCCAGCGCGGGGCCGAGCCGCGCTCGGCTGGCTGCGAGCGGTTAAGCAGAATTGAGTGTGTGTTCAGGCACTTTCAAACACAAGTAATCTTCATCTGGGAGACGGGAAGTGAAATATGTTATTGCCGAGCACAGTAAATTACCCGTGCCAGCCCCGGCGGATAAAACATCGCCGTCGCCGGCCGGTGCAGTCACTCACCCGCGCTGGGCTGCCACCGCCCCATCAATTACAAAACAAATGGCTGCTGGTCAGCCCAGACATGGCACCGGGACTTGCGTGGCCACCGTGGCACCGGGACCCGCCCCAGCACCAGGTGTTGGCGAATGGATTCCTCCTGGAAAGCACCAGAAGGTCAGCGGGAGCTCAGGATGGACTGGCACTTCCAGCAGCTTCTCCCAGCAGCTTGTGCCGGCTGGTTCAGCTCCAGCTCCCCAGGAGTGGCCCCAGCGGGGTGTCCTTGTCATCATGGTGATGCTGCTTGGTCAGGGCCAACGAGCTGTGGCGGCGGCGGTGGAAGCACCCGGGGAAGGCGGGAGGTGAGCACGCAGCTGCCGCTCCTTTATTTTCCCGGGAAAGACCTTTGGAAAGCCAACCCCGAGCCCATCAAATAAATAAAATAAATTCCTGCAACTTTAACAATCATTGTGTTGGATTTGGGAGATGTTATTCCTCGTGACAGACAAGGGCAATTATCTGCTATCCGCCAGCAGTTTTAGCCTAATTTCATTACTGCTGTGCAATTCTTCCCGAGCCGCCAGTCTATCACTGTCTCCCAGAAAGGATTAGCCGGCACTTTCTTCATCTTCAAATGAATTTTAGCTGTCATGCCCTTGATGAATAGAAGAGGGAGGATGGTGAACCCTCGCCGGCGAGCGTGGCAGCCTGGCTGTGCCATGGCGCCAGCACTGGGACTGTGCCAAAGCATCACTGGGATGTGCCCTGGGATTTCTTGCCGTGCAGGATGAATCGGCCACGGGGTTTTCTTGGAGAGCACCCTGGAAGTGGCCAGGGCCCAAAGCTGGTGCCCAGCATCCAGCAGGGATTAAAATGACAGGATCTGTAATACAAGGAAATAATGAACACACCATCCTTGTCCCTCGCCAGGAGATGCTTATCTGTCAGCCCGGGCCACTGAGGGATAGAGAAAAGCAATTTCAGCCTCAGAGCTGAAACTGCAGAGGATGCTGCAGGGAGAGTGTCCAGGAGATGGTGTCCTGGGAGGATCCACAGCAGTCCCAGAGCTGATGGGAGAATTGAGGCTTCATTTTCCTGGCTGAGCTGGAATCAGGCACACGGAGCCCAGCTCAGTGTGTGGCAGGGCTGCCCAGGGAGCTTTGGAGTCCCCATCCCTGGAGGTGTCCAAAGAAAGCCTGGATGTGGCACTCAGCGCTCTGGGCTGGTGACAAGGTGGGGATTGGGCACAGATTGGACTTGATGACCTTGGAGGTCTTTCCCAACCTGAATGATCCTGGGATTCTGTGAAAGAACAGAGCCCAGCTGCCCTCAGGACACCCAGAGGGGAAGCAGAGCCCATCTCGGGTCCCCCCAGGACGTGGGACGTCACCTTGCGTAAACGGAAGCTCCAGAGCCAAGGGCTGGCACTGGCCCAGGGCTCTGATATTTTTGTAAACGTTCATTCCCACCCGGCACAGCATCCTGGCAGAATATTTTAGCACATTTAATGCAATTTCCTTCTCCCTCTGAAATATCATTTTAATAGAACCCAGCCACACCGTGTACCTGCTCCCTAATAAACCTCTGCAACTTTAATGAACTAAATAGCAAATTACTTTTTTATTCAAGAATGAAATTTCATCATATTCATAATTCATATTTTATTTCAGACATCTGCTGCTGATTACATTACATTTAACTAAAATTAGATGATGCTCAGAATGTAATTAAGCCCCTGCCAAATTCTCTGGCCCACCAATACCAGCCTCGCTCAGCGGGGGCCGCTTGGAACCTAATATGTAATTAGGAGCTATTTTCTAGCTGTTTTTAAAGTCTGAAAATTAGCTGCCTTTATTAATCACACAGACAAATATAAAGCAGAGCCAACGCTTGCTGAAATTTCTAAAAAGGATTTTTTTTTAATTATACACCACATAGCGCTGAGACTCATTTTGAATGTTGATTTGTTGTGCACTGACATTTTGACAACTAGTTCTCAATTTGTCTGTCGTAGTTAGGCAACAACAAAGCAGACGGTAATACTTAACTTTCAAAACCTTCAGCGTGCTAGGAGGGGAGAGGGATGAGGGGGGACTGGGAGGGACAGGGAGGACAGGCTCCCCACGAGCCCTGGGAATGGGGGAGCCCCGAAATCCCTGGGGATGGGAAGCAGAGGGGACAAGGGAGGTGCCAGATGCACAAATCGCCCTTAAAATAGCTCTGGGGAGGTCCCTACTCACCCTGGGGGACCCCCAAACCCTCCAGGTGTGTCTGAGGACATGGCACTGGCCCTGCAGGCCGTGCAGGGGGTCCCAGTGTCACCTCCTGTCCCCAGGAGGGACCCCTGGAGCAGCGGGAGCCCCGGGGGTGTGAGCAGCCCCCCAGCCCCCCGTGACAGCGCGCTGACATTTCCTCTCTCTCGCTGACCCTGCTCCTGCTCTCTCCGTGATCTCCAATAATGTCACTGCCTCCTCAGCATCTACTCAGCGGAGCAGAAAGAAGGCACTGCTGACACCGAGTGCAAACAAACAATAATACCATCTGTGCCTGCCAGGGCCGGGGCTCGCCGGGGTCCCGGCTCAGGGGAGGAGGTGCCGGGAGGGCCGGAACGCTCCGGGGCACCGGGACATTCCCCAGGGATGGGGGGAGACACCTCAGCAGCATCGCTGCCCCTGGCACTGGCTGTGAAGGACAAGGAAGATTTTAAAAGGTATTTTTATACGAATTATTTTTTATACAAAGTGTTTTCCTTTTTGTTGTCACTAAACACCGGTGACACCCAGCTCTCACCGGACCCCCACGCTCTGCAATTCCTCAATCCCTCCCTTCGGCTGGAGCACAGCCTCTCCTCCCCATCCCTGTGCTGGCTATTAGAGGCAAAGCCAGGCTCGTTACTCTTGCTGCAGAGCTCGTAATGTGAAAAATGAAGCTCAAGAAAAATTAGCCAAATTACCAGGCTAATCCTTCAGCAGTAATCGCTGCCCTGCTGCACATCCGTCCCGCGGGGTGCCTGGGAGAGGAGGGGCTGATCCATAGGGAGAACACGCTCCACAGGCTTCGAGTTTGCTTCCAAAGCAGCAAAACACAAGAGAGACAGGGCTGTGCCTCACTCTGCCCGGCTCCGTGTCCCCGTGGGGCAGTCCCATGGCAGCAGCTGCTCCTGAGGAGGGGCACGGATGGTTTCCGTGTGCCCCAGGGCTCAGGAGTCACAGCGGGAGGTTGTAACTCGGTGTAAGTGAAGGGGTGAGTCCTGCGTGGAAGGTGGGGTCAGAAACATTCCAGCCACCCCTGGGGTTATCCCGCCGCGTGCAGCAATGCCCCTGCGCAGCGTTTGATGGAGCTGGGGAAGGATGGAATGGGCACTCCCGTGCTCACAGATGGATGTGAAATCTGTGCTCACTCCACACTGGGACTGGCTCCAGCTGCTGACTTCGGCAGATCTGGTCCCTGTGGCACAGGGAAGGCAGATCCCAGGAGCGCCTGTGTCCCTCCTGCCACGACATTGCCACCGCCCTCCCTGCCCCGGAATGTCACCACTTCCCCTGTGCCATGGAGCAGAGCAGGATGAGTGCTGCTGGAGGAACTCTGCAGAGGTGGCTGCTTCAGGTTGGACATTCGGAGGAATTTCCTCATGGAAAGGGTGGTCAGGCCTTGGAAGGGGCTGCCCAGGGAGGTTTGGAGTCCCCATCCCTGGAGGTGTCCAAGGAAGGCCTGGATGTGACACTCAGTGTGCTCTGGGGGTGGTGACAAAGTGGGGATCAGGCACAGCTTGGACTTGATGACCTTGGAAACCCTTCCCAGACTGAATGATCCTGGAATTCTGTGTATTTCCCCTCAGCTCTAGTCCCCAGCCCTCAGAGCCAACAAGGCTCAGCCCCAGACGTGCTGTTTTGAAGGGAAGTTCCCTGTGCTGGATCTGGCATCTCTTTGTGCCAACATCACAAAGTCGACACATGTAAGTGGTTAAAGTCAACATGCTCCCAGATCCTCACATTGATTACACTGTATTAGAAAATGGTAAATTATTTATCAGCCTTTCTGACTTGTGATTAGTGTAAAGCCGCTCTCAGATGCAAATTGGAATTGTAATTAGACATGTAGAAAGGCAGCATCTGAGACCTGCTTTCCTGAAGCGGTGTAAGGTGTTTTTTTCCTTTTGTATCCAGCATAATTATCAAAGAACACTTTGCACATAAAAAACCCATGGATTTATTAAAACCAGAGACAGTTTTACATGGGATCAGGGAACAAAAGCTGGTCACCACGATTCTGGAAGTTTAGAACCAGAACATCTGAGCTTCTCACACTTGATTTTTTTTTTTTCTCTCTGGGCTGGAAGGGGAAGGCAAATTCCCCACCTCTGCCAATTCATTACTCAGCTTTGAGTGAAGTGATTCTTGAACACAGCTACACTTAAAAACCCACTTAAAAAAACCCACCCCAGACAAACAGAGCGATGATAAAACCCCTTTGGCAGGTACAGCAGAGACCACAGTCCCTCAGAGTCAGCTCATGACTCCCAGAGATTCTGGCCTCAGCCACTTCCCTTTCATTCTGTGGCACAGCTCATTAAAATTTCAGGAGTAAAAAATGCATTTACATTTGTGCAATAAGTCTAAATGCATTTAGGTTTTAGAGTTTGACAACTGCAACTTATAGTGAGCTTTTGAAGACGTGGTTTGGGTTTCTTTCTCCTACTTAATTACACCAAAGTAAACCCAACACCAGGCAGGGTCAGGGATGTGCGGGTTCAAGACTGAAGTGTGAGAGAACAGCTTTTACAAGGAGGAATTTTAAGCCTGCCCTTGGCCTGGAGCTGCCCTCCTTTGCAGGTGCTGTTTGAGCCAGACCTTGCACCTTGCACATGTGAATAAAAACCAGAGTCTGACTACAGGACTCTGCTTATCAGGCAGAGATTATTGAAAAGAGTGAAAACCAGTAATTTTACCAGAATTGTGCTTTATCTTGCATGTTAATTACCCCAAACTTAATTAACAGCAGGAAAGAGCTGTATTAAAGGTTTCCAGAATTTAAATGTATTAAATATAGTCCAGGAGAAACAGAGACACAAGCATCAAGCTCTGAGCTGCCAAAGATGCTCTTCACCCAAAAATGTCAAAGCACTGTGAACATCCACTTGCCAGCCCCCACAGGACACCAGGGATGAGGGAAGAGACACCACATGCATCTGAAGCAGCAAAGTGTCATTATGCACCCTGGAATCCAGCCAAGCCCCTCTCCTCCAGCCCCTTGGGATTAGCACAGCAGTTGAGGAAAGAAATTCAGATCAGGATTTTGAGAGCCTTGGGCAAACACCACTGGGTGGGTGCTCCCAGGTCCCCATCACAGCTCCAAATCCCAGTGACACCAGGCTCCAAACCGGCTCCATACCCACATTTGGAGGCCTTCAGCCATACAGGAGAGGGGAAAGAAGTTTCCAGGCATCTGGGCACACAAAGCTCCAAGGACGTGGTGCCAAGAGCTCGGTCCTGCCAGAGGCAGCAGCTCAGCTCCGGGCGAGCGCGTGCAGCACTTGGGCACTCAGAGAGGAGCCTGAGTGCAGGGTCACTCCTGGGGCTCCAATCTTGGTCTCCCAGCATTCAAATCCACAGGCACACAAGTCTTGCTTGGCTGCTTCCACGGCCAGCGGGGAGGTGTCTGCCAAGAGTAAGGCAAGAGCAGCCAGTGAGTCAGCTCAGCCACTGTAGGGAGAGGGAAAGGGCCATGGCTCCTCCAAACACAGCCCCTGGCACAGGGCCAGTGCCCTCAGGGGCTGACACACATAAATGAACACTCTGAATGTGCCCTGGATCACACACTGCAACCCACAGTGCCAGGCAGTGCTGGGACACATCCCACCCATCCCTCCAGAGCCAGAGCAGGGCTGGCAGTGATTCCTCTGCTCCCAAACCTGACCTCCCTGCCCAGGGTTGTGAGGAAGATGCCCAAGGGATTGTACTGACCTGGTGGCAGCAGGGTGATGCCACAGCCACCCCCACCAGCCCCGGTGAGTTTGCTGTGCAGGCTGTGGGATGCTGTCACCTGGCACAGCCTGTCCAGGGAGGGGTGGCCCACTCCAAGCACATTTAAGTGGTGTTGGTTTATGTCAAAGAATTCCTAAAAGCAACCACGAAGAGAGGAGATGAGCACACACAGAGACAGAGGCTCTTTACAGCAGTGGCAGCCCTGCCTTCCCAGCCACCCCTTCACAACCACCTCATTTCTGCAGAAATTTGGCCACCAGCACCACGGTCAGGCCAGAGTCTGAGCTCTGGGCCGCTCATGTGCCCCATCCTCCATCACAACTTGCACAAGTGACAAGGGTGCAACAGCTCCTGCACCTTCCAAGAAAATCCTGATCACTGCAAGCTGCCAGCAGGAATTTTTTCCAGAGCCCTCAGATGCCTCCCAACTGCTTCTCCTCTGCCCTGTCACTCGAGTGCTGAGCAGGAGGCTGTGCAAGGCCCCTTGCCGGCTGTGGGAAGGGCACCGAGCCAGCAGCTCTCATTCATGGCTGTCACCCTGCCCTGCTCTGCAATCCATCCAGCAAAGCCGAATCCAGGGACTTCTGACACTGCTGAGGCATCCCTGGAGAGGTGACAGTGAGGGACCTCCCCTTGTTTGCTCTGTGCAGCACTTCTCCCTCCTCACTGGGCTGGGAGCCAAGGAGCCTCTCGGCAGCACCACACTGGGAATCTGGCACCCAGCTCAAGTGGGGTCGAGAGGGTCCTTCCCTCTGGGAGCAGCACAGGCCCCTCTCTGAGCAAGCCCACCCTCCTATGGGAGCATCCCTGCCATGCTTCCAAGCCAGCCAGACCCGCTACTCCTGGAGAAAGCTGCCCCAGCAGAAAGGTCCAAACAGCCCGAGGGATGGACAACACCACAGAGAAGTGGAAGTTACAGCTTCTCCCCTCCCAGCAGGACAGGTGAGAATCTCAGGAGCAGAGGGAAGGGCTTGGCCTGTGCTTGGAGCAAGTGTGGAGCAAGGCCAGGGGCAGACACCAGCTCCCTGAGCACCACAGGGCCCTCCCAGCCCATCAGCACCAGCAGTGGAGGAAGGCTGTTCTCAGCAACACTCGTCTGACAGCCGGACTCCATCACCTCCAAGCATGTGGTGGCTCTTCCCAAAGGGTGTCACAAGCCAGGAGCCAGCCAGGACAGGACCAGTCCCAGAGTGGCTCCCCCAGCAAGCAGCTCTGAGCTCGACCCTGCTTGCAGCTCCCGGTGAGGCGGGAGGGGCTCTGTGCACAGGCAGCAGCAGCAGGGCAGGTGTCAGCCACATCCCCCTCCCTCAGCTCCACCACACAGGAGGGGACACTGCAGAAAGAACCCCTCTCCCCACTCCAGAGGATTTCTGTCCAGTGTTTAAGGAGCTGTGGGAAGAGGAAGGAGTGGGCTGCAGGCAGAGCTCAGCTACCACCCATTTCAGGCTGGGCAGGACACACATCCATCCAGAGGCCTCTTTATATGCCTCAGTGAGGGCACAGCACTGCCTGTGATGATCCAAGACACCTGTCATCTCCTGATCCAAAATCTGCCAGGAATCTGATGACAGCTTATGACACACTAGACTAGTTCCATGGTTCAAATGCAGCGCTGGCCAGAGCTGCACATTTCAGAAAAAGCCCAAAAGATGTACTATGTGCTGCATCTAATCAGCTGGGCCTCTGTGGGCTCTTCAAGCACAAGACAAAACAAGATTCAAGACAGGAACCTGCTCACTGCAGTGCTGCTTCCCAAGTGTGGGACACAAGGATGCTTTGGCGTTTTCCATGTGAAGATCTCAAATTATCCCCCCCTCTTCCCCGTCCCCCAACACTTCTGACAGCCTGAGGATGTGGAGTTAAGATGAGGGGTTGCGTGAAGTTGTGCTGTGAACAGATTGCAGCCCTCCCTCAGCTGATGGCAGCTCAGCCCATCCTGGGGGGTGCAGAATCCCACCATCCCCCTGGTGCAAAGGGAGCAGGACTCTGCTGTGAACCCCACGGGAAGAACCCAGAGCAAGAGCAAGGACAAGCAGAGCTCCTCCTGAAAGCCAAGGGGAGGCATCCAGATGCCAACAAGGATTGGTACCAAATTGTTCCTGAGTGTCCAAACTGGCTCCCAGGGCCAGGCCAGGTTTGCCTCAGCTGGGACACGGCCACACATCCTTCCCCCACGGTGCTGTGGAGCAGCATTACAGCACTCTCAGCACTTCTTCCACTTGGAAGCCTGCTCCTCCTCCCTCCCCAGCCTCTGCTCTTTGAGCTAAGCCAAGACAAACAGATCTTTGTGTGCACCTCGTGCATCAATGTCAGGTCAGCTCTGGGCACAGCTCTGTCTGTGGCTCTCTGGAGCCAGGATGAGTGTGGAGCACCAGGAGCTGGCTGGGAACCAGTCAGTCCATCACAAACCAGTGGCTCTGGGCTCTCCCCATTCCAGCCCTGGCAGTGACAGAGAAGTTGCTTCACAGGCAGCGACTGCCAGAGCTGTGGCACTCCATGTAGGAGAAACAAACCCTCCAGAGCCACAGGTCCCCAGAGCCCCAGGCCTGTCCCCTCCCTCCCAGCACACAGCTGGGAAGAGGCACCAGCAGCAGCTTCTGTCTCCTGGCTCCAGGAAGGGCATTAAAAGCAGCACACCCAGACCACGGTTTCACTTGGAACTGAACATTTCCTGCTATCACATTATTTTTTTCAGATCTAATGTTCTTTAAATGACATTTTGATGTTCAACAGTAACAGTGGCTAAAAATACTGGCGAGCAAGCCCCTTACCTCCAGCACAGGGTAATGCTCGGGTGATGGATTTGCAGGCATCGCTTCCAGAACACTTTGGCACTCCTGAGAAATGGCACTGATGGAGTCCAGCACTGGGTTCATTATGGCAGGGTACTGGAAAGGGGGAAGGAGGGATGTGAGGTGCCTGCCTGCTGCTCTTCCAATACCACTGGAAGGAAACTGGTCCCAGTCTCTTTGAGCAGGACAATTCCTCCCTCATTCCCAGAGTATGGCAATGGTAACCTGCTCCTGACTGCAGAAAAGGGTGGAAGAGAAGGAAACAGGCCAGAGGAAGGAACTGCTCTTTTCATGATTGCAAATTGGTGATTTTAACTCCTGTTAAACTGAAGGGAGGAGATGAGCTGAAACCTCATTTCCAAGCAGCTGGGAGATAGGAATACAGTGGCTACAGGAGAGATTTTCTACCAAAAGATCCCTGTGGGACTTGCAGTTCCACATGGGGGTTATCTCCCAAGGGTTATCCCCTACATCTCCACCCCACAACCACCTGCACCTTCAGGATCTTCTCCTTTACACCAGCCACCAGGACCTTGGTGCTCCGAGGGACTTTTGTGTTGGTCAGCAAGATCCTCAATGTGGGCACCCTGGAAGCAACAGGAGACAGAGAATCCCAGAGTGCTTTGGATTGGAAGGAACCCTAAAGCTCATCTCGTTCCAACCCCCTGCCATAGGCAGGGAACATCTCCTGGCCTCTTTCCTTCACACTCCCCCCAAGGCTACAGCTTATTCTGCCTCAAAAGGCCTCTTTGAGCAGGAACCCAAGATAAGGAGTCCCATTCATTTTGCAAAACTTCAGCAGGTGTTTCAGTGCTTGCTGGGTTCAGGCTTGTTCCTCCTGGATACAAGGAACAGCTGTACTAGATCTATAAATAGGACTGTAATGTATTTACTAAAATCCATGTTTTTCAAGCAAATTTTTTCCTTTGAAATACTCTCTACAAGAGTAGCCAGCAGTGGCCATTAACTGCTAATAGAGCAATTTCATGCACTGTGAAAGATTTTAATGGAGTCAGATTATACTCCTCTGGCAGGAGGCAGAGGGAACACACAGGACCTGGATTTCTCTCTGCCAATGGGTTTTCCCACCACCAGGTAAGCACAAAGTTCCTCCTCCCCACAATGTCATTTGCTGCCAGGAGCAGATCCATTCCTGCTGCCCATAATGCCATGAAATTAATATTGATCCTTTGTGCTGTGTTCATCTAATGTCAGATAATGACCAAACGTATCATTGTCCCCATCCACCCCAACAACTGAGGCTGCCCACACCCAAAATGGGACTGCAGAGCCCTTCCCACACTCCAGCCATCTCTCATCATCCTCATACCCTCCAACACCCACCCAGAGCCTCTCTGACATGTTCCACCCACCGTGTGTGAGGGTTATTTTTAAACTCCAATATTACCTCCTTAATGGTGTGATTTTTCCTGCTTGGTATCTCAGGGCTCCACCTAAAGTAAAATACATGTATTGTCTCAGTACAGAGCGAGCTGAGAGATAACACAGAAGGTCTTTCATCTTCAGAACCTCGCCCAGAGCCTGTGACAGTAATTGCAAGAAACACCAGCTTAAATGAACCATGTTCTCCAGCAGCACGGCCCTGCCTCACCCTGCTGCCTTAATGAGAGGGTCTGGCTGGACATGCTTAACCCAAGGCCTTTCCCTTTGCTCTCCTCTCCTCCAGGATCACATCAAATAATTTTTGAAAAGGCAGAGAGTTTGGCCAGCATGAAACCTTTCCTGAGAAAACAAAATCCAGGAGCAATTCCCCACAGCAGAGCCAAGCACATGGGATTCCATGGGCTGAATGTGTGCACTGGTGTCAGCAGCCATCCTGCAGCATGGAATTTCATTGTCCAGAAGGAATGTCTCACTTAGCTCCTACTCTCACAGAGGCACTGCCATTAGGTCTCATTAGAAAGATTGTTAACAGTCTCCAAGGACACTTTCAAAACACTGGGAAGTCTCTGCTAATTGAAACTAAATGACAGCTGTCCAACTGCATTTTCCCCTGCACGATCCCTGGGACAGGATTAGGTTTCTTTGTTCACTGCAGAATGTTTAAATATCACTTATTTGCAGCGAGGTCTCTGCCCCATGGCACCTGCCTGGGGGCCACAGAGCTCTGGTGCTCCTGCAGTCAGCTCCCAACATTCCAGCTGGCTCCAGGCCCAGCTCACAGATGGGGCAAACTGAAACAGGGGAAGGATTCCCTGTGTTCAGGCCAAAACAGGGACCTGAATTTGGGAGTTTCTGCCCAGGAAGCAGCAAACACACCTACCCCAGGTGCCAACAGCATTATCCACACCCGATGGATTGCCATGGATCACCTGCTCCCCTCGGAAGGCCCAGCTGTTAATCAGTGTCAGCTCCTCTTCTGTCCACCTAGAAGGCAAGGAAATAACTCCAGCACAAACCACTCCAAACCAGTGGATAGAGAGGGATCAGGTTTAGAGGAAAGATCCCAGCCCCAGCCTGCTGAAGATCAGATTTAATGGATTTCAAGTCCAGACTCATCCCCACCTCACCAGAGGTGTTACTGCACGTACTGGAAAGGCTGAGGGAGTTGGGATTGTTCAGCCTGGAGAGAAAAAGCTTTGGGGTCAATTCCAGTGCCTGAAGGGGCTACAAGAAAGGTGGAGAGAGACTATTTACAAGGGCCTGGAATGAGAAGACAAGGGGGAATGGCTTTAAGTTGACTGAGATTTACAAGTTTAGATTGGATATTAGGAAAAAATTCTTCCCTGTGGGGGTGGTGAGGCCCTGGTTGGACAAGGACACTTTCCACTCTCCCAGTTTGCTCCAAGACCCTGGCCTTGGACACTTCCAAGGACGGGGCAGCCACAGCTTCTCTGGGCAGCCTGTGCCAGGGCCCTCCCCACCCTCACAGGGAGGAATTCCCAGTATCCCATCTAATCCTGCTCTCAGTCTGAGCACAAAACCACACCTCTAACCCTCCCTGCACACCACAAGTCCATTCAACAGTATTCCATGCTGGAGCAGAGGCACAAATCCACATTTTGGAAAAGCCTTGCAGCACCTTGCAAAGCAGAAATTCCAAGAGCCACTTGCTATCCTGAAACCATTCCCCTTCACTCCTGCTTCCCAGGGCCTCGGCTGAATGTCTTTATCCATGTCCACACACCTTACATTCCAGCTGCCAGGATTTAATCTGGGAGCACTCAGCAAACAGCTCACACCAGCAGCCTGAGGAACAGGAGTAAACCACTTGTTTTTAATCCTCTTTGAGAGGCTGCAATTCCTCCCAACACAGGAGCCTTTCTGTCCTGCTGTTCTTTTCTTGCCACAGGAAGCAAAACCCTTCTGAAGTCTGACACCCCCAGCTCTCTGCACGCCAGCTGGAAGGCAGGAATTAAGCTGGATCCATGCTGAATCCATGGAGGGCAAGCAGGGAATGAAGACATCCTTGCTGTATTGCTTGGAGCTGCCTTTGGAGCCAATTTGGGAGATATGCTTGAGCACAGGGGACAAAGTGCTCCCAACAAGAACCTGCTTCTGGGTCAGGCTGCAAATTCTGGTTCAGAAGCAGAACACAGAACTAGCCCCCTTGCTGTCTCACTCCCAGCCCCACAAAAAAATCCTACACAACAGTGGTTCTGCCCCTCCAGCTTTGATTTTTAACAGCTTCAAATAGAGCTCCCTCTCACAGCACTCCAGATTTCCAAAGGGGAACTCCAAAGGCAGAAGGAAAGAAACTCTTTCACCAGGTACTGATAAAAGGAAAAGACAGGAAGGAGATCAGGAAGAAATGTAGCACATGCAGTGAAGAATTAATGAAAAATGCAAAATAAAAATAAAAACAACCAGAAAGGATCCTCGAGGACTCTAAGCAAAAACTGGAAGATGCTCAGAGACAGAGGAAACTGAGGTTGAAGAATTTCAGTGGGTTTTATTTGACTGAAAAAAGAAAGCTTTTTTTTACCCTTTTAAGGTATGTTTGTCTGATCCTAAATAAGAGAATCAGGGGGAGTTTTACAAAGTCTGGGACAGGGCTGGGAACACTGGGCAGGAGCAGGAGATGGGCTCAGGGTGTCATTTGTGGTGACAGCCAAGAGAGACCACGAGAGGCGGCAGCAGCAGCAGAATTCGTGCAGGTAAAGGGAAAGGTGGGGCACAGGGAGCAGAGCTGTGCATCCCAGGCTGGAATTCCTTACCTGGCTGTGGGCTCTCCCTCCTGCAGAGGGCAGGAGATGGCTCCACACACCATGAGCAGGGCTGCAGCCAGGCACACAGTATAGGCAGCACTGGATCCCAGCCCTGCTCCCATGGGCAGCTCTGAACACACCATGATATCCGCGCTGGGAACATCCCTGCAACACAGACACAGGGACTGACACAACCAACCTGAATTCCACCTCCAGACAACATCAGAAAGGCAAAGGAGGACGATTAGGATTGATCACAGGGAAAGATGGTTGAGAACTGGCAACACCAGCACATGCATCTGACACACAAGGGCTTCAGGAGGGCTTATTCCCGAATGGAGCAGCTTGGCCAAGTCACTGTGCTGGAATAAAAGTTTCCTGAGCTGGATCCATGCTTGGCACAGCTTGTCAGGCTGCTAGCAGGGGCACTTGGTAACTAAATACCTGAGCAGCACCATAAAGAGCCCCTTCAGAGATTGCTGCAAACAGGATTGTAGACATATTTCTGAATAAAGTGTAAACATCCCAAATCTGTAATTGCACAGCCACATCCCACTGGAGCAACAGGCTGGTGGGGAAGGTGGAACATGGACATATCCACGTCCCTTTGCTCCACTGAGCACAGCTGGGTTGTGTTACAGACCCCAAAATCAAGCCCAGGAGCTTTTCAGTGCTGCTGAGCGACAGACCCAGTGCCACCCTGAGACTGCAGGGAAACCACGACCCAGCTGCACATCCCAGGTCTTTACCCTTGGATTTCTCGGATGAGAATATGGAAGCTGGGCTCTGCTTTGGTTTCTGACACTGTCCTGAGCACCCATCCAACCACACCGAGATCACTGATGGTGCTGGGCAAAGCTGGGAACTGGAACGGCCCCAAATTCTCAGTTTTAGGGAGATTCAGCCCACAAAGAGATCAGACTTAGTTCAGACAACAAATTCACAGCTTATTTCTGTTTCTCCAGCCTAAGCCAGGATGACAGGAGCTGCCTGCTGGAGGGAGAGGAGTCTGTGTTGTGACTGTGGCATGAACTACTCCAGTCTCAGCTCTCAAAACAAAGTGAGCGCAGAGATTCCCAGCTCACCTGCCTGGGGCACCCACCCACTACCAAAATTCTGGGCCAGGAGCAGAGCCTTACCCATATTTATCAGAAATAGCCAGGCACATATACAGGAAGGCAAGAGTAGCAAGGCTTTCTGGAGCTGAGGCTCCAGCAGGAATTTCAGCAAACTCCCTCAGTGCATCCAGCTGCTTTGTGCTGGGGGGCTTGGACTCATCAAAGTCATCTATGGAAGCAAGCAGGGGACAGTTTAAACACTTAAAAGTCAGGGAATTGTTAAACTGAGAGCAGTATTACAATAAAACCATCTGTTACAGTAGGCAGAAACAGCTGGAGCCAATTTCAGGTTCTACCTGAGGATTTGTGATGAAGCAAAATCTCCACCAGCCACTCTGAAATCCCAGGGTTTCCACACTCCACACCTCCAGCTGTTTCCCTGCCTAAACCTCCCAGTGCATCCATCCATAATCCCTATGGAAAACACGGCAAGTCACAAACTCTTCATTAAAGAATGTGGATTTTGCAACTGGGATATCCTGGGGCTCCAGCCAGTACAAGGTGCTGCAGAAATTCCCATGAGACCTGGTGTGGGACAGACAAGCAGGAAAACAGGTCCTGTATCCCTGACTTCCCCAGGAGCCCCCAGCTCTGAGCAGCTTCAAAGAGGCTCCTGCTTGGCCCCCACCAATAACACACTGGGATGCGGACCCAGGCTGGCTCCTGCCTGTGTCGCAGCATTGCCCGAGCTACAACAGCACCGGAACAAGCCCCTGGTACCCAAAACAGGAGGGGACAGGGCCACGCACGGACACCTGAGCATCAGCGGGGTCACAAGGGGCACACGGGGAATGTAAGTAACTGAAAAGTGCAGGGACAGGTCAGTGAGCAGGGCCAGACACAGCGAGGCCCTGAAAAAACACTGCAGGGGGGACAAAAAACCCCACGGGGGTTCCCAGCACGGTCACCGGGGTGTAGCCGGCACCGAACAGTACCGAGAGCCCATCACTGCCCCGGGGCAGCGGCTCCTCCCGGCCTTGCCTGAGATCCGCCCCCGCAGGGCCCGGAGAACGGGAGTGTCCCAGGTCCTCCGGAAGCCGACGCCGGGCAAGAAAACGCTCAGCCGGCCGTCAGAGCACGGCCGCAGGCGGAGAAACGTCCGCAGGTCCAGCGCCACGGCCAGGGCCACCTGCGGGCGGAGAACGGGGGTCAGCGGGGCCGGATAGCCCTTACCGAGCTGGGCACCTCTCACTTTGCCCGTCGTGCCCTCACCTTGCCCAGCACCACCGCGTGCTCGCCGTGCAGGATCACCTTCCCCGGCGCCGACACCGTCAGATCCCGCTCCCACATCGCCGCCGCCTCACGGACCGCGCCGACTGACAGCCCCACCCACCAATCGGAGCCGCGCCCTGCCCCGCCTCCCTGCTCCCAGCCAATCGCCGGGCGGCCCTTGGGGGCGGGACTTTGCGGACGGCCAATGGGAAGGGAGCGTTGCGGAGTGGCGCGGCGCTGGGGTGACAGCGCGGCTGAGGGCGGGGGGCAGGTGAGCATGGGAGGGCCGGGATCCCCTCACGGTGCTGTTCCTCTCCTCATGGTTCCACCCTCCCTCACGGTGTCCCCCGTCCCCTCGGTGTCCCCTCACGGTTTGTGCCTCCACAGCCGCGACCGCGCCGCTCCCGAGCGGGCCCCGAGGATCTACACGAGGACGGGGGACTCAGGTAGAGGCCGGGGGGCCCGGGGGCCACGGGCAGAGCTCCCCACGCCAACCCTGAGCGCCTCCCGCCTTTCCCAAAGGATTCTCCAGCACGTTCACCGGGGAGCGGCGGCCGAAGGGCGACCGGATCTTCGAGGCCCTGGGAGCTACGGACGAGCTGAGCTCAGCCATCGGGTAAGGAGCAGCTGGGAGTATCCAAACCATATGGAAAATCATGTTTGTTATGATTTCTTCATTCCTATCTAACTCTGTTTTGTTTTTTTCTCTAACCAAGGCTGGCTGGTGAGTTCAGCAGTGAAAAGGGCCACACGTTTGTTGATCAACTTCATAAAGTGAGTATTAATGGTAATCTTCGTCTAGTGCAGTCCATTATCTGTGCTATTAGAACATGAAGTCCTTAATTTTAGCCATAGTGCTCCCACTAACACACAGTAATTTAATACATTTAGTATTTCAATACATAAGTCTTTAAGATTCCCTGGATTGCTCTCTAAGAGGTAAATTTCTTTAACCTAGAAGGAAGCTGGTAGATAAGTGATTAGTTATGGGCAGACAGATTCATCTCTAGGTTTATTCTAAGTCAGATCCACATTATGAACACAAGTTTTGTTGTAACAGAGCTCCAGGTTTGAAACTGGGGCACAAACCAACCCCAAGGGCACAGCAGTGACACAGATCCTGCCTGTGCAGCCCGTGAGTTTGGCTGATCAGCTCTGCTGAGCACAGGAATGCAAAAAGCCATGGCTGGGAGTGACAGCAGTTGTGACTTTTGTCCAGGTCCAGTGCATGCTGCAGGATGTGGGCTCCAACCTGGCCACGCCACTCTCCTCAGCCAGGGAGGCTCACCGGAGTAAGTCTTGCCTTTCCCTGGGATGGGAGGTCTTGGGCACAGCCTGGAGGGAGTGGTGGTGGGATGCTGAGTTATGTGTTTGGTCTCTTAGGACTTGCTGATCCAAGAAAGCCAAATTAGAGTTCAGTTTGTTGTCTGAATCACTTTTTTTTCAGCCGATTCTTCTTTCCCCTCTGTAGAACGAACATCGTTCAGCGAGAAGCCCGTCCTGGAGCTGGAGCAGTGGATTGACAATTACTCAGAGCAGCTCCCTCCCCTCAGAGCCTTCATCCTGCCTGTAGGTGCTGCCTGTGCCACTCACTTCCTTGGGGGATCCCTGCTCCACTGCTTACCATGGGAAAACAGCCTGGGAGGCTGCTATTTCCATAGGCAAAGGCCAAGAGAAAAGCAGAAACAATGAGCTGAGAGTTACATTTCCCCACCCTGCTGCACTGGGATGTCCCTCCCTTGCCTGGCTTGGCACAGATATCAGGTCCATGTGTGTGAGAGGTGCTGAGCCCTCGCAGGGAGGGGAGGGGGGCTGTCCTTGTTGCTGCAGACACTGAGTGGTGTTTCCTTGCTGTTCCAGTCTGGGGGCAGGAGCAGTGCTGCTCTCCACTTCTCCCGAGCCGTGTGCCGCAGGGCTGAGAGGTGGTGAGTGCTGTGCTGGGATCACCCTGAGGAGAGGGGATGGGGACACCCCAGGACAGCTGACTAGGGCTGGGCTTGGGGCTCAAGCCAAGCTTTTGTTTAGTGCAATTCCAGGAGTGCAGGAGGCACAAAATCAGGCTCTGTTCTTCCCCTTAGCTGGGTCAGCCAACCCAAACCTTTTGGGATTCTGCAGCTCCATCCAGCCTGGTCTTGGACACTTCCAGGGATCCAGGGGCTGCCACAGCTTCTCTGGGCACCCTGTGCCAGGACCTCCCCACCCTTACAGGGAAGAATTCCTTCCCAATATCCCATCTAATCCTGTTCCCTCTGTCCTGTCACTCCAGGCCTTTGTAAATCTCCCTGTTCAGTGATTTCCATGTGAGTAGCCTGGGAGGAGCAGAGCTGGGAGCTTCCAGGACAGCCACAAATATTTCTGGCGTCATTTACCCCTCCCAGATCCCTCTGGGAAGCAAAGATCCTTCACTTCCTGAGGAGTCAAAGTGAGGACCCCAGGGGAGGTTCAGGGTGGGAAAAGGCTCCAGCCTTTGTGCACTCAGAGCTGGAAAATTAAACACCAGCGTTTCCCTTTGCTTTTCCCAGTGTGGTCCCTTTAGTCCAAGCAGGGGAAGCAGATCCAAACGTGGCCAAGTATTTAAACAGGTAAAAAAATAAAATCCCAAGCTATTACCCTGTTCTACTGAAGCATTCCCTTAGTTCTGGGGATAAAACTGGTGGGTTTTGCTTCTCAACAAGCTTCTCTTCTGGAAGAAGATGACTGCTTTTCCTGCTTTTCCCTTGCTTTCCAGGCTCAGTGATTATCTCTTTGTCCTGGCACGTTATGCTGCAATGAAGGAAGGGAAGGAAGAGAAAATCTACATTAAACCTGAGCCATAGCTGGGAGCTAGAATGTTTTTTTCATTGATCATGGAAAGCTAAATCCAATTGACTGCTTTTGTCCATCAAAGAAGGGAGGGACAACAAGCCTGGACTAGAAATAGGAGCTGCCAAGGATTTAATGTGAAATAATCAGCACCTTGATGATAAATCCTGAGAGGAATAGAATCACAGAATATCCTGAGTTGGAAGGGACCCAGACACATCTGTTCTGTGCCCTGGGCCTGGTCCACACATCCCACGTTGGGATAGCTCTGGAGTTGCTGCTTCTCCCAGGTGGGACTTGAGGCAGGAGAATTCCAGTAACATTTTTGGAGATTCATTTCCCTGGGCAGCAGCAGGTGCTGTGGGAAGGCTCTGACAGGACTCTGAGGAGTGATGAAGGGAAAACAATCAGCTCCTCCTTTGAAGTCACAGTGCTCGTATGGAGCAGCAGCTGGAAGTGTTTGGGAATTGTGTCCACAGCTCTGAAACAATAAATATGAATTTCCTTGTACCAAAGGGCCACAAACTCACATTTTAACACCGAGCCCTGTGTGCTTTGCTGCTCCAAGTCCCTCCTGACCTGTCAGCTCTGGCTGGAGCTGAGCTGTACAGATTCACAGGAATGCACCAAGAATTCCTTGGCTCTGGCTGCCTCTTGTCGTGCATGTGAGGAATGTCTCTGTGCTGACAATCCAGTGCATCCTCTGCCAGGAGCAGGGCTCACAGGATGGAGGGGGTGAAGCAGGAGAGGCCAAATCCCAGGGTCCGTGTGCTGGGGCTGTCTCCATGTGGAGCTGTCCCTTGGAATGGTGGGACCAGCTGCAGGAGCAGCTGGAGGAGCAGAGCCCAGGGTTTGGGAGCACCTAGGGCACTGAAGTTGCAGGAAAAGGGATTGGGATGAGGAGCAGGACCCTGCTGGAGCTGGGTGAGAGGGGCAACACCCCAAGGTTCCTCCCAGGGTGGTCGTGCTGACCCTGGAATGTGGCTCCAGGGAGCCCTCGGCAGAGCAGGCTGCAGTGAGCTCACACCCACGGCACAACTGCAGCTTTGCACTCAAGTCCAAGCTGCTTCCAGCTTGGAAATACAACTGGGAAGAATCCCAAGTGAACCCTGGTGGTGTAATTTTTCCCCCTGGGAATGCTGAGGGCTGCAAGGTGGTGATGCTCATCCAGGGCTTGTCCTGCTTTTAGTGGGGCAGCTTTTAAATCCATCCTGCCCCTTCCCCCATTCAGTTATTTGAGTAGAACCAACCTTAAACTTGTTCTCCAAAGAATCTCTGGCTCTGTGTCCCTTTTTGGCCCGTGAGGAATGCCCAGCACTAACAGATCCCCTGTATCATCACTCACTGGGGTTTGAGGCAGATATTTCATGGCTCTTGTTAATGCACATTTTTCATGGAGTAATTTTCCAAGCCTCAGCCTGGAACACATCCCAGTGACAAATGCTCTGGGTTTGGATGGTCCCATCAGCTGCAGTGTCACCTCAGCCATTCCCTCTGCCTGCTCCATCCAGTTTTACGAGAGCTCTGGCTCTGGGACTGAACCTCAGGAATCAAGAGGCTTTTCAAGTTTAATTTAATAAAACCCTTTGCAATATAAATTCTTCATGAATGCTCCATAAATCAGTTTGGGGAGGGATTTATAGTATTTCCTTTTTTTTTCTCCATCTGGGGGGAAGAAATCTCACTACTGTTTTGGGACCAAAGCTGGCATTGTTTGGATTGCAAGGAGAAATAAATCAAGCTACTGCACTTAAGATGATGGAGAGATTAAATTTGCTGGGGTGCTCCCAGCTGCCCCCTCTCTCTCTACCCACAGCATTTGTTTCTGGAGGGCTGAGGCAGAGGGAGGTGCTGGGGTGACCCTCACTAAGCAGGGCTTGACTTTAGGAGGGCATTGAGACAAGGCTGGAGCTCAGCAGGGTTGGGCCAGGGCCAGGACATTCTGCCCTGAGAGTTGTCCCCAAGGTCACAGGACAGACATGGGCTCTTGAACTGGTGGGGGCTCAGCCTGGAGAAAAGGGGGCTCAGGGGCCCCTTCTGGCTCTGCACAAATCCCTGACAGGAGGGGGAAGCCAGGGGGTGTTGGGCTCTGCTCCCAGGGAACAGGGACAGGATGAGAGGAAACTGCATCAAACTGTGCCAGGGGAGGGTCAGGCTGGGAATCAGGAGGAATTTCCCCATGGAAAGGGTGGTCAGGCCTTGGAAGGGGCTGCCCAGGGAGGTTTGGAGTCCTCATCCCTGGAGGTGTCCGAGGAACTCCTGAACATACCACTCAGTGCTCTGGGCTGGTGACAAGGTAGGGATTGGACACAGGTTGGACTTGATGATCTTGGATGTCTTTTCCAACCTGGATGATCCCAGGATTCTGTGATCCCTCAGGCTCTGGTGCACCCTCCTCACCAGGCTGGAGCACAGAGCAGCTGAGCTGCCCCTGCTCCCAACCCCACAAGGTCTCAGCCAGGCAGCAGCAGTAGAGTGACCAAAACAAAACCCAGCTTTAAATCCAAATAAATCTCCCTTGCTCTGGGCTGGCAGTTGTTTTTCCAAGCTCTTTGTCTCTTCCCAGCCCTCCCAGCCGTACAGCATAGGGATTCCAGTGCCTGCACCTCATTAATATCACGGGGGAAGGCAGATGCTTTGTCCAGGCTGCCGGGCTCCAGCGCCCAGCAACATTCCTGCCTCGCAGGGTGCCTGATCTGGGATTGCTCCGGAGCTGCCAGCACAGCCATATGTTGCTAAGGGTCGTTTATTCTTGTTTGTAAAATGTATGGCTGCTCCCAGATTCCACACTGTCAAAATGAGAAGAACTGGCCCCAAAATCTCTTGCTGCATGATTGGATCAGACGCCCGTACATCTGTTAACGCTGTAGGAGCTGTAAAATGGAATAAGTTGGGCTATAACTCAAGCACCTCGATTACCACCACGATGTGGGAGCAGCCGAGCGGCTGCTGCTCCGCCAGCAATGACACAAACATCCATTGTGCCAAGTCAGATGTAAATTTACACAAGGCAGCATTTCCTGGGCCAGGGCTCAGGAGGGAGGAGAGGGACGAGAGCCCCCACCTTGACAGGATCTGCTGGAGCCCCAGCCCGGTGAGTTTTGGGGAGCAGGGAGCCAAACAGCTCCACTGGAGCTGCAGAACAGAGAGGACCACAGGTCCTCCAGCAGGGCAAGTCCTGTGGTCTCACAAGCTCCTGAAATCCCTGTTTAGCCTGGAAATGGGCAAGAAAAATCCCTCCCACCCCAGAGCAGCCCAGGGCAGAAACTATCAGCCCTGTGCCTGACTGGAGCAGGTTGAGCCTGCTGTGGAGGAAGGGGCTGTCTGGGACCCTCAGCTCCTCCCGTGCTGCAGCCTGGGCCAAAGTGCCTCATCCCAGCCTCTGCAGGGCAGGCACAGAGAGGCAGAGAGACACAGGGAGGGCACAAACCACCCCCGGGAAACTGCAGAGGGTCAGGATTGACGAACTTGAAGAAACAGTCACAGAAAAGCAGATTGTGAGCACCAGTTCAGTGCCACTTACCCAGGTGGTGACTGTGCCAAGTGCCACATGGTGTGACCACTCCAGCACCTGCTGCAGGAGCTGCTGCAACTCTTGCTAAATGTGAGCAAACACAAAAATGAGCCACAGACATCAGACCTCCCTCTGCTCGGGGACATGGAGACTGGAGCACAGCACAGCCTCCTCTCCATCCTAACCTGGAATCTAGCATGGGGCACAGGTGCAGAACAGAGGGATCAGAGGGATTACCAGCCAGGGTTTTTGGGACAGCCTGTAGGAGCAGGAGAGGGGCAGCAGGAGCTGCTGTTTGTTGCTGAACACCCTGTGCCTGCAGCAGGTCAGAACACCCAGCTCTGCTCTGTGCCAGCGCTGAGCGAGCACCAGGCTCCAGGGATCCCTCCCAGCCCCTCACCCTGCTGTGCCCAGTTTTATGGTCCCAAGGCCTGGGACAGCCACGGCCACACCTCACCTTGGTGGCCCCGAGTGCTGCCGTGCCCAGGTCCCGGCCCATGGCAGGGAAGCAGGGGCTGTGCATCCCTGGCTGCTGCCAGCTCTGCCTTGGCAGCAGCTGCTCTGGGCTTGCTTTTTGCTGTTCCTGACAGTGCCAGATGCCTCTGTGTCAAAACAATGGCACTTGCACACTGACTGGGAGCCTCTCCCTCGCTCCCACCGTGCTCCCGCTCCCGGCAGAGCCACAGAACGCTGGGACTGGCCAGGGGGGCTGCAGGTAGGGATGGAGGGGCAGTGAAGGGCTCCAAACCTGAAGTCTGAGGGAAGCTGGAGCAGCAGGCACAGCTCTCACTCCTCCAAAGAGCTTCCAGCATCAGACCCAGGCAGGAACACACAATTATTAGAATATTAACATCAGACTCCACACCAGCTCCAGCAGCTCCTCCTCAGGGCTGCCCCCACTCCTGCACTGGGGGATCCTGCTTGGATTTCCAGCCTGTTTCCCTCTCCACCATGGTGGTTCCAGCCACCATTCCCAGATGGACACTGAGAACTGCTGGTCTCAGCATCCCAGGAGCACCAACACCCTCAGGAAGGACCAAAGTCACAGCATTCTGCAGGACCAGGCAGAACTTCTCCAAGCATATTCCAACATGAGCAAATCCTGCTTCAAACAATGCTGCCAGGCCCCTTTGGGCTCAGCAGGCCTTTATATTTGGAGCACCCCACAGACCCCAGCTCTCAGGGGCACCTGAGCACAGAGGCATCAGGAACCAGCCTGGCACCAGGAATTCCCTTGGCAGCAGCAGGCTCCATGCCCAGCCTGGCACTCACAGAATCTCAGACTGGTTTAGGTTGGAAGGAACCTCAAAGCTCATCTCATTCCACCCTCTGCCATGGGCAGGGCCATCTTCCACTAGCCCAGGTTGCTCCAAGCCCTGCCCAGCCTGGCCTTGGACACTTCCAGGGATCAGGGGCAGCCACAGCTGCTCTGGGCACCCTGTGCCAGGGCCCCATTGCCATGCTCTGCCAGGAGCATCCCACCAGCACATTCCCCACCCCAAGAAAGGACCAGGAGACACTCAAACAGCTGAACTCATCCCAGCTTTATTTTCTCTGTGGGTCAGACACACAGGGAGGAACCAAGGTCTCCACAGCAGCGAGTCTTGGATAGAAAAGATCCTTGTGAATCTCCCGTGGCAAAACCATCCCTGGCAGGGTCCACAGAGCAGGCAGGGACTGACTCAGCCTCCCTAGGACACAGGAATCAGCCCCTCCACAGGAATCCTTGCCTGCATCCACCAGGAATTTTCCAGACATTTATCACATTTTCCACACCAGCTCCAGCACAGGAGCAGTGGCTATAGTGCAACATCTCCAGGTTTGGAGGGACCAAGCTAAGTCTGTAGTAAGATTTTTTTCTAGGAATTGTACTCCTGAGGAACAAAGGGAAAAGGGGAGCAAGGATTTTATCTCAGTGTTCAACAATTCATTTCACTGAATGCTCATTGTGCTCTAGTCAGACACACTGCGCTTCCTAGAAGGAAAAATGAGATTTTGAGTGATATTTAAACTCTGAGAAGTACAAGGCAGCACCTAAACCTCCCAACTATGCAGTCACCAACTGGTTAATGCCAAAATGTTCTATGTATTTAAGAAAAAAAAAGAAAAAATAAAAAAGAAATTTACTATCATCTTTAATTTCTCTGACTCACAGCCCAGTGTCCTGAACCCACTGGATGCAGACATTCCCGTCTGCACCAACACTTCTCATCACTCCTGTTTAATCTCACTGACTTGACAGAGAAAAAGGATCCTGACATTGCTTTCCAGATGCATTTCCAGGCATTGGTTCTAAAAAGAGGGTTATTTCTCTGAAATCCATCTGAAGCACGACAGGAGGAGGATGCAGCCAAGGCCAATCTCACTGCTCAGTGCCGAGGGTTCTCTGACCCCTTGGAAATGTGAAATTGTGGTTAAGGGGATTCTTCCAGAGCCCAGTGTGGAGACCTGTGCTCTGCTGAGCTCACCTGGGCACAGGAATCCTGTGGGACAGACCAGGCAGGGCAGCAGGAGAGGTGGGATATGGCCAGGGAGGGGAATGAGGATCCCCAGTGCCACAGGGAGGAAAGGAGAGAAAGAAAACCCTGGGCAGAAGCCAGCAGCCTGTGCAGGAGCTTGTTTTACCAGTGTGGTGAAGGAGAGGAAGTGACTGGCTTTTAACCCTGTCCCCAAGAGGGCAATGCCATGGCTCTCCTCTGTGCCAGAATCCCAGCAGGAGCAGCTCAGTCTCTCCTCTCTCCAGCCTGGGCCAGGGCAGGACTCCCAGCAGCTCAAGGGACCACAAATGGGAAGGTGCAGAGACACTTCATGAGTGTCTCAGAAATGGCAGGAAGGATCCATACCTTCCCAAGTCACCCCCTGCAAAAGCTGCCTGCTCCAAGCAAACACCAGCTGACAGAAATAAGGCCAGAAAGAGACAAAGCAATAGAAATAAAGAGTTTGGCAACAAAGCAGACGTGGCTCTTACACAGAGACCCTGCCCTGGGTCCAAACAACTCCCTAAGAAAGGACCTGCAAGCAAAAAGAAACTTCCATCCCAGAGGGGTTTTGCCAGTTTGAGGTTTCCACAGGATCTGACACATTCTCCTGGTTCCAGAGAGGAACTTGCCCCACCTGGGCACCGTGCTGAGGAGCCAGAGTGTGTGCCAGCTCCTGTCCTCTGGAAACCAACGAAAATGAAACCTTTCCTGCTCCTGAGAAATTGAGACATGACCCTTTCTGTCCCAAGGCCTGGGTCTGGCAGGAGCCTGGCAGAGGCACAGCTGCCTGAGCCCACTCCTGCTGCTCCAGCCTTAACCTCCAGCATTCCAAAGCCTTCCCAAGAGCCACAGGCTCCTGTTTCAGCTGTTGCTTCCCTGTGATTCCTTCTCCAAGACACACCCAGGACCCTGCAGAGGCAGGGACACCTGGAATCCTCCTGTCCTGAGTGAGCAGTGCCTGTCCAGGCCCTTCCAACGCCGACATCTCCTTGTGGGCTCTGTCACCCCTCTGCCTTTGTGCAGCTTCCCAGACTCACTTCCAGCCAGCCCAGCTCCTGGGAAAGGAAAAAGCAGCACTCCCATGGCAGCAGCTGCCCAGCCTGCTGGTGGGGGAGGTCCTCACTGTCACTAATCTGAGCGGCACTTGGAACATTCCTTCCATGCTCCCCCGGGGTTTGCTTTTAAGGACGATTTCCGTGGGTGTCAAGTGAAGGGTTTTGGGTCAGGCCCATCCCCTCCTCCAGCCTGGAGCTGTGCCTAAGAAAAGCCAGCCCTGAGCCTAGCAGCTCTTCCCTGGATCCCTGTGAACCTCCAGTGCCAGCTGCCTCTCCAGGCCTCAGTCAGCTCCCACGGAGCTGCTCCGGGCTCCACGTGGGAAGGGCTCCCCTTCCAGCAGCAGCTCCAAGCCCCATCCCGAGTGCAGGCCGTGCCTAGGACAGCTCGAAGCCAGTGTTCATGCTGATGGCGTAGCGCAGCTTCTCCCTCAGGATGCTCTTCTTGCTGTAGTTGGGGAGCTTGAGGAGGTTGAAACACGTGGAGGAGGTCGGGAGGCGCCCGCCCGGCTCCTTCTTGCGGATGGTGAAGAATCCGCGCAAAACGCTGCCCAGGGTGTCCCCCGTGTCCTGCAAGGGCACAGAGCTGTCACCTCCCTCTGCACTCCTGCCAACACAAAACCTGGCACTGGGAGCAGGGAGAGCCAAAGCCCAAAGCTCAGTTTCCCACCCCTCTCCAAGGAGCTTCGCTTGTAACTCAATGCCTGATATGGGCAGGGGGTGCAGGGACATGGAGAGATCCCAAGGAGAAAACAGAACTCTGGAGGAACCCAGGGAATCCAGGCAGGGAGAGTCTGGAGCTGCTGTGTGTGCACAGCCATGAGCACCATCCTATTGGGGCAGGGCTGTTTTCAGGCATAGAATCCCAGCCTGGTTTGGGTTGGAAAGGAACTTAAAAAGGACCTTAAAGCTCATCCTATTCCCAGCTCTGGCCATGGCTAGGGATACCTTCCACCATCCCAGGTTGCTCCAAGTCCCTATCCTGGGACCCTTCCAGGGATGGGGCAGCCACAGCTTCTCTGGGCACCCTGTGCCAGGGCCTCACCAGCCTCACAGAGAAGAATTTCTCCCTGATGTCTAATCCTAACATCTCATCTTCCCACACTGAGGGTTTCCAGGTGAGATACAGGGAATTCCCAAGCCCTGAGAGCAGGATGCTTACCTGGTCATCAGACACTTCCACACACCGGATGGAGAAAGGAGGTTTGAGGTAGGCAAAGCCCAGAAGTGGAGGCCTGGAGCAGCTGGTGACAAACTGGAAAATGCCACATGGTGATGATGGGAGCATTGAGGGCAGAGCAGCCATGTAGTGACACAGTCCCAACAACCCCCAGAGTGTGTCTGACAGCCTTTGGGGAGTGCCACCTCTGCAGGGCCTTCCATGGTGACACCAGAGCATCCACAGAGCTCTGCTGGGCACTTCCAGGTGTCAGGAATTCTGGTGCCCCTGCCAGAGAGCACCAGAGAACAGCCCTGGCCCCACCACCCCAGATCCCAGCTGGGCAGGGATGGTTCCTCACTTACCTTGAGGAACATGGCTCTCTCCTCAGGGCTGAAGTCATTGGCCAGGATGTCCCAGAGCCAGATGATGACACGGTGACTGCCATGGAAGCCCCCGTAGTACACTGTGTGCTTCCTGGGGAAAGAAAGGCTCTGACAGGCCTGGCACTGCAGCAGGAGGGGCAAAAGAGCTGCAAGGACAATTTGGGTGGGATGGTTTGGGTTGGAAGGGGCCTCAAAGCTCATCTTGTTGTACTACCCTGCCATGGGAAGGGACAAATTCCAGTAGCCCAGGTTGCTCCAAGCCCTGTCCAACACCTGCCAGGGGTCAGGGCTCACTGCTGGCACTGAGCCCCCAGCACTTCCTGGGCACTTGATCAGAGGAAAGGGAAAAAGAGGAATTCTGCTCCCAGGAACCAACAGAAGAAAGGACCCATCCCAAACTAGCCTTAAGGAACACATTCCAAAACTGTTCCTGCCTGCTCCTCACGCTCCAAGTAGGATCAGCAGCAGTTCTGTGTGTGGACATGATTTTCTTGGCCTGAGAAAAATTCTCAGCCTGTCAGTAGTTGAGGTGCTCCTAAGGGAAAATCTGTTGGGAAAACTTTTTCTCAAGGACTGTTTTTTGTACATAGATTCAAGTTTTCAAGATAAGGGACAACAGATGTCCTAAATGTGTTGGGTTTTTTTTGTTTGTTTCACCAATCTGACTAGAAAAGTAGTTCCTTTAGCCAATCTCGTTAACTTGTATCGGAAAACCTCACAAAAAAGGTTGCAAAACCCAAATAAAAGCCTCATTGCTAACAAGAAAACCTCTCAGCATGTTCCAAACTCTTCCCTGCCACATACCACAGCGACAGTTGCGGACAAATCATTGCCCTGCCACTTCCCAGGAGCTCTGCAGAGGAAGGGCTCAGCTCCCAGGCCAGGTGAGGGAGGCCCAGCAGCCCCAGCTGTCACTTACTTCAGGTCCTCGAGGTCGATCTCAGCGTTGTCTCCAGAGATGAGGCGCTGCAGCTCCGGTGCAGAAAACATCCGGATCCACTCGGGCTTGATGATGGACCTGAAGCCGCTGATGAGGGCGGCAGTCTGGCTCTTGATCTGGGTGTGCATCCGGAAATGTGCCATCAGGTGGATGTAGCTGATCCTGTGGGACAGGCAGGTGGCACGGGGGACATGGAGCTGCCACCACTGAACTGTCCCTGATGTGTTTGTCCAGCCCCAAAAGGACTGGGACAGCCTGAAGATATTTATTTTTTTTTTTGCCGCTTTCCCCACTCTGGGAGTGGGGGGGACTCTGCTCATTTCTCAGAGCTCCTGCCCAGCTCAGGGACTAATTGGGTTTAATAAGCCCTTGATCAACCTTGGCTGGGCACAGCTCCAGCTCCTTTTAACATCTCAACTCTCCAGACAGACTCCTCTAGGTCAGACCAACAGCTCACTGGGCTCTGCTGTCCCATGGCTGGAGAAACACCACACCAAAACCATGAAGCAGATTCCCACCTTCCTGCAGGATGTGGGAAAGGTGAGCTTTATGTTAGAGGGAGGCTCTTCCTCCTCTCACCTCCAGGCAAAACACCTGAACTTGCTGATTCTTTTTCAGCAGCTCCCACAAAGACCCCACCATAATTCTGCTGCCTGGGTTTTAGCAAGGTCACCCCAGCATCCCCAAGCAGAGCTGTTTCCAGATTGCTGCCATTCCCAACACTTCTGCTGCCTCCCAACTCCCTATTTGGGAGCAAAAGCTTCAAATTTCTGCTGTAAATTACTAGAGCAGCATCCAGGCCTTTCAACTTTTTCCCTGAGCTGGCTTGTGACAGGCCAGAGGAAGATCTTTTCAAATGGAAACTCCCTGGTCAGAGCTGGAGAAGGGAAAAGCCTGGAAACATCAGACTGCAGAGCACAGATCCAGGTGGGATCCAGCTTCCATTTGTCAGGAAAAAGATAAAAACCCTCAGATCACCAGTTCAAACACACATTTGCTTAATAGATATTTCATTCTGCTTTTATGAGCACTGAAGGGGATAGGGGGGGAAAAAAAGGAACAAAAAGGTGGGGTTGGTTTGCAGGCTCGGGAGTTGACATTTCTGATAACGATCTAAAAGCCGGTTATCTGTGAAAACAGCCCCGGGGCTCGGTGTCTCCTCTGATTTCCTGGCTCTAAAGAACGACTGTCGAGTGCATTTGAATTCAGCACTGTCTGCTCAGAACACGGTGCTTTATACAACTGCCACATGTTATCATTCTGAGGAGATCTGTCTGCTCCAAGGTGTCTTTGAGCATCTGTGCCCTCTGTGTTCACGACTGTGTGCCTGAATTGCTTTGAATCCATCTGTCTGTATCCATCACCATCATTAAATCCTGCAGAATCTCCCTGACTGGGTGCCTTTGACCTCAGAAGTGCTGTTTCAAGAAGTAAATTGTCAATTTTTATTTTGCAAATCAAATTTAATACAATTTCTGCCAATGAACTGTAACCAGCAAATTCTATTAAGATATTTATGTGCTCTTTCTCCTCCAATCTATCTCAATTCATTCCAGATGCAAGCCCAAGGAACCAGAATAAAGTATTGTGCAGTGGTGACCTTAAAAATCTAATTGCTGTACTTACTTATTTTCATTGGTAACGGGAATGGTCTTCCCTCCAGGAACAAGTTCATGGCAAACCAGCTGAGGGAAGAAATGATTGGATTGCTAATTACTGCCTGGAACCACAATGGAAGGAAATGCCATGCTAAGCTGCTACCTCCCCATAAAACATTTATTTTTACAATAAAACAGCAGGACTTAAAATTTAAGTAATAATCCTGCTTCTGCCTTGAACCAGATTCACTTAACTATTAACGGAGTAATTGAACAGTAAGAACTCCAGCTCTCCCACCAGTGGAGCCAGCCCTTCTCCAAAGAAGCCTCCTCTGCAGTCTGATCCATCACTGCTGAACCACACACAAATCAATTCCAAGAGCCCTGGGGGACTGTCACAATCCCAGAATCCAGAGGCTGAGCAAGCTCAGAGAGCTCAGTCTAACAGCCCACAGCTGGCTGAGCCACAGGTCTCATTCATGCAGGAGCTCCTGGAGCTCTGTCCCTCCAGCTGGGCACTCCAGGCAGGAAGGCAGAGAGCCAGAAGGGATCTCCCAGTGTCTGCTGATCTCCTCCAGCTCAGAGCCAGTGCAGGAGCCTCCAGGTGCTGCCTGCAGTCACCACTCATCTTTGCCCAAGCTGAGGCAGCACATCCTCATTCCCACTCTACAGAGGCCTCTGTGCCTTGGCTTCAGGTGAATTCCAAGGTCAGACTGAGGCCCAGCACAGGGAATGAGCTCAGCTGTGATCTGGCTGTGGCTACAGGGACACAGAGTTCAGTCAGGGTGACCCCAGCTGGCTCCTTCAGCACTGGGTTAACAGGAGTGCCTGGGTTACTTTTAACCTCAGTGAACCACAGCTTCAGTGTCTCACTGCTGAGCTCCATATCCTGCTCCTACCTCCATTTTTCACATGGAAGAACCCTCCAGGCTGAAACCTCAGCAATCCTGAGGCAGCAGCAGGTGTCCTCCATGGCTTCCCATGGAATTTGCAGCACAACACTGCCAGCAAAAGGCATTTTTATCTTATCTCTCCAGATTTTCCAGCTCTGCACACACAACTTCACAGGGTTCAACTGCAACCAAGTACCTCCAAGCCCTCCTAAGGGACTGCCAAACAGCTTTTCATTCTCTAGGCCAAGAGACCTCCTGACACACTTGGAGTTTCCCTGACAGAAACATCTATGTGAGAAGAAAAGGAATTTCTCCCTATTCACAGGTTCTTCTTTTTAAGAGGGGAACACCAGCTATGCAGGAGAAGCATTAAACACTTTTTCAACCCTGGCAGCAGAAAAAATGAGGGTCAGAGGAGAACATTTCCTTGTGGAAAAAGCTTTTCCCTGCCCACAGGTAAATACTGCATCCCATGGTTGTGTTCAAAGAAGCTGAGCCAGCCTTCCATGACAACATGAAGAGGACAAGGCAGAGGTAAGGTCCAACAAAAAAATCACTGAAAAAAACCTACCTGACCCATCACATCTTCATCATAGGACAGTGTCAAGCCCAGGTCACTGATATCACCATCATAACGCTGGAGAACAACAGGGAGAAGGAAAAAAAGGTCAGGGCTCAGCAGCAGAACCACCAGTTACTCCCAGTTTCTAACAACAGGCAGCAACCAGGGAGGTGAATGACAGGAAAACTGCTGCTCCAACCTTAATTGAAGTGAGATTTTTATAGAACTCCGAGTCCAAGGAGGGCAGTTCATCCACGGAGCTGTAGAAGACACTGTGGTGGTGCCCAAGGAGCTGACTCAAAAAGAAGGAAGCAAATGGTACATCCACAACTATTCCCTGTGGACAAGAAGAATGCACAGGTAAGGTCCTGCCACATACCTGTGGTTGTGGCATCTTTGGTTACCAGCAAGGCAGATCTTGTGATGTGGAACAAGTGCAAAGAGCATTTTGCAAGCCACCAAAATGAGCTACAAACCCCACATCCTCTTAAAATCCATTAATTAGTAAGGTAGGTGCAAAAAGGCACCTGGGGAACTCCGTGTGTTCTTTAAAAGAACTGTCTTACATGGTTTGAACTGAAAGAGGTAAAATTTAGTGAGATACATGGAAAAATCCTTCCCTGTGAGGGAAGTGAGGCCCTGGCAGAGGCTGCCCAGAGCAGCTGTGGCTGCCCCTGGATCCCTGGAATGTCCAAGGCCAGGCTGGATAGGGCTTGGAGCACCCTGGGACAGTGGAAGGTGTCCATGCCCATGGGAAGGGAATTGGACTATAAATTTCCATTTTAACCCAAATCATTCTATCAGTCATTTTGTCATTTCATCCTCCTTTTTGCCTCATGTCCCTTTAAGGTATCCACAAATGGATGTTTGTAAAGTGTAACACCAAAAAAACCAGGCTGGTGTCCCAGCACCATGAGGAGCAATCAAGGCATGACCCAGGTTTTACCTTCAATATTAATTTTAATACACGCCTGAATGAATTCCAACCTGTTCCACTATCAGGATCTATATCCAAGCCATTTTTCCAAACTCCATTCCTCAATAACATCCCCCAAGCAGGACAGATGCCCTCAAAGACACCATCACTGACAAGATCCCAAACTGGTGCTTCTGGCTCACCTCATACACAGCCTTCCCAAGCATCTTTCCCACAAACTCAAAGAGCTGCAGGTAGTTCTCATGGATGTAGGATGTTGGGGATGGATACAGCCTCTCGTCACCACTGGTGGTCTGCACAAAGAGATAAGAGCCCAGTGAGCCAGAATGGCTCTGCCCACACCAGGTCACCTCAGGTGGCACCTGTGTCCTACCTTGAACAGGTTCAGTGCAGGGTCAAACACCTTTTTAATGATCTCTTCCAGGAACTCTTTGAAGACTCCATCTTGATCAATGCCAGCCTCATCAACCCCCAGGTCATTCACAAACTTCACCCTGATCACTCCCTTCATGGCATTCTGGGAAAGCTGCCGGAGCTGTTCGTACCCATCCTACACAGAGCAGAAAATCCAGAGAGAGACACCATGAAACACCCACCCAGAGATGCAGCAGGACACAGGCCTGGAAAATATTTTTGGAAAATAGCATTTTCCAAAGTGAAAATTCCAGGTTTGCAGCAGCCTGAGCTGAAAGAGGGTCCAGCATTCTCCTGGAACATCAGCTATGGGAGTGGGTCCCTCAGCAGCCACAGAGAAGGTAAAACACACCCCCCCTGCCCTGTTTTAGTCAGGCCAGGTTGCTGCCCTGTGGGCTGGCTCGTGTCCCTCACCTCGAGCATGCGGGAGCGGCGGATGGTGATGTGGGTGACGTGAGGGGACGCCGAGCTCGTCTCCACCAGCCCCAGCTTCTCCTTCTCCTTGGTGACCATGTTTCGGAAAAGCAGCACCCTCTGCAAAAGCACATGGAAGTCTCAGCCCATGGGGATCCTCATCCTGCAGTGCAGCAGGGATTTGGGAGGCTCCTGACACACAGAACTGCTGCTGGTTGTTCTGATCCCAGCTATTCCCAGTGGTGCCACTGCCATGCACTCACTCCATGCAGCTGCACACACGGATCAGTTCTGTCTCAACACAGAGATCAAGACATTTGAAGGAAATGCACTGGGAAAGAGTAAGGACACAGATCAGTCCTCTCCCAGGGACAGATATCAAGATATTTAGAGGAAATCTATTGGGGAAGGTGAGGGTGAAGGAGAAGACTTTTATTCAGCTGGCATTTCAAAAGAAGCTCCAGGTCACAAAATGCTCCAGACACATGTCTCTCCCACCCCAATGGCCACCCAGGCCACTGATTCTCAGCCTCCATCCTCTGCCCCCATGCCACTCACATTCTTGTGGGGAATGACATGTGGGATGTACTGCAGGAGCAGCTGGGCTCGTTTCTTGTCCTTGTCCAGCTCCTGGAAAAGCACGCTGGGTTTGAGGTCCCTTGACAAAGAAAGGCAGAGATTCAGAGATCCCTGAGAAATACCCAGGTGTGGGAGAGAGGGAACTGATAGCAATTGCAAAGATGACTGAAGTGCTCAGTGTACACACTAAGGAGGTAAAAAGGGACAGGGACACCCATGCTCTTGGGTGCTGCGTCAGTTTTCAAAGCACCACATAAACTTCTCACCATAGAGAAAAGCACAACACGAGGGGCATCCTTAGCTGCAAACACAGACAGCAGTTCCCACCTCGATCCCACAGGCAGAATGTCAACAAGGAAACCCAAATCAGGCTCCCCAGAGGATGTGGAACAGTGGGACAAGCCTGGAGCTGCCCAGGATCCCTGCCCTGGGCCACTCACTTGCGCAGCCAATGATCCTCAGGAGCGAAGCGCCGGCGACAATCCCGCTCGTACAGCACCATGAGCCAGCCATGGACAGAATGGAACAGCTCCAGGGTCTCCCCTCGGGCATTTTCTGCACAAAAGGAACAAGGCAGCCGAGTCCAGGCACCCTTGGCACCAGCAGGAGCCACACCTTGATTATCCTCCCCATAGTAACAGCACTAGGGTGTTTTCCTGGGCCTCTGGAGGGAAGGGTTTTGTGCCTCTGGGAAGAGAGATGGTCTCTTCTTTAAACAGAGCTAATCAAAGCCATCTCATTTCACATCAGAACTGGACTATCTCAGCTAATTACCACAGAGCTGAGCTGTACCCAAATTATACCAGCAGAGAGATCCACAGCAGATTCTACAGAGACCCAAGCAAGCTGCTCTGCCTGGTCACAGCACTGCCCCACTCATGTCCAACACATGGCCCAGCCTTGCTAAACCTCATCTCTGCCAAAAACCAACATGCCCATCATGTCTGTTACACAAATCTTTACTGGAAATAGGGAAGTGCTCTGGATTTGGCACAAAGCATGATTGTGGCATCTGGACATCAAAAGACTGGGATATATTCCCACACTGAAGTGCTTTTTGTGCCAAGGAATAATTAGCAGAAGCTTCAAATTCCAAAATTAATGCCATTTGTGGCTCTAACAGCAACATCAACTCAAGCTACTAAAAGCACTCACCTACAATTCCATCCCAGATCATCTTAAACACAAAGGAATTCAAGAAAGAGGAGATGGTCACCAGCTCTTCCAGTTTGAAGGAAATCTGCTCTTCATAGACCTCGATGTCATCCAGAATCCTGTCAGAGCAAACAAATGCAAATGCTCAAGTGTAAATTTAATTCCCTGCTGAAATTTTCATAAAGGCACATTATCCTTTAGCAGCAGCTCTTATTTCTATGACAACTGACATCCATGAGGCTCCAAAGTCATAAACAACCAAACCTTATTTATGGATTTTGATTGATAGCATATCCTAACAGAAGATGGTATGAAAAGCTGAGATATAAGCAAAGTCAGTGTTTCAGGCTTAAAAGGACCTTTTCCATTCCCAAGAAAATTTTTGCCTCATTCAAGAGGAGAGAATTTTCTCTAGTGACCAGCAAGGACAATTTCCCACCCCCTTTCCCACCTTTTGTATTGTTTCTTTCCCCCCTGCACCTCACCCAGATTTGTTACCAGCTGGAAGCAGCACATGGCTGAGGGGTGAAAGTCCTTTTGAAGCTCTTTATTTCTCATGACCCAATCCCAAAAGCTTGTTGCTTTACCCTGCCTACTTATCCTCATGAAAAGACATAAAACCTTAAATGTTTCTCTTGAACCTGAAGGAACACAACAGCTCCATATCACAAATCCAGAGATCCCCATCCATGCGCTACCTACGTGATGAGGTGACGGGAGCAGTCACAGAACAGCATCAACATGGCCAGCAGCCTCTTGGATTCCTCTGTGTCATTGTTCAAACACTCCAAAAAGAGTTTTAACCCCCCCTGTGGTCCCAGCTCACAGATGAAAGCCCATAATTTGGGCAGCAGATCATCCAGGTAAGTGAGACCTATGAAAATATAAAGTGCACCCAGTAAAGCTCATTCTGCTCCTTGTGAAAGCTCAGAGAGGTGAGACTTGAAGCTGAAAGAGCCTTTTGCAAAGCAGAAGAGGAACATGAGCATCCCATTTGGCTCCCAGGCCTGTCTGCATTAACAGGAGTCACCAAGAAAGCACAAAAAAAGTGCTTTTAATGAGGCATTGCTTGCACATCTTGAACCTTTTCCCCCTAATTCTTTTGCAACTTTAGAAAAGAATGAATTCCTGTGATCCCACATCCACCTTAGGGATGACAACAGAACAGAGCTGCACCCATGATCACCACAAAGCACCCAAAGCTCTGGACTTACTCCCTGCTCTACCCACCAGACCAAAACAGTGCTGATCTTCCCCCCAGTCCCTTCCCAAGACAATTTGTTCTCAAGATGTATTTTAAAGCATTCACTGTTTCCACCACAGAAAGATTAATACTGCCAGGCTCCCCAAAAGCCCTGACTCAGGCTGAAGGTTGAGAGGGAGTAAGCAAGGTTTCATGAAAGGAAAACTTGCTTTAATTTGTATTCTTGAGAGTTTGTGCTTGATCAAGTGGTGCTGAATGTTATTCATCCCACAGATGATTCAGGGTGGAACAAGCTTTCCCCAGCCAGTCAATAACCTGTTGGCAGTAATAAAACTCCCAACAAATCACCAGAAATGTCTTTTTTTTTTCTCCAGTGGAAAAGAATAGATGAGCAGGGAGGTGCCCTGACCTGTGAGGATCTGCAGGCGGATCTGGGTGAGGGTGGTCAGGGTGGTTTGGTACAGGACACAGATGCTGCAAACCTTCTGCACCTCGGCAGAGTCCACGCGCTTCCCTCCCACCGGCTTCAGGATGTTCCGGACTGAGGCTGACTTCTGGAAAGCTCTCTTGAACAGGTCTGGGGGCAGAAACACAGGAGGAGTGCCAGAGAGCAGGGTTAGATGAGATTTTTGGGAGTAATCCTTCCCTGTGAGGGTGGGGAGGGCCTGGCACAGGTTGCCCAGAGAAGCTGTGGCTGCCCCTGGATCCCTGGAAGTGTCCAAGGCCAGGCTGGATGGGGCTTGGAGCAGTCTGGGATAGTGGAAAGTGTCCTTGCCCATGGCCTCAAATCCTTCCAATTCAAACCATTCCAGAGTTCTATACATGCTCTACAGGACAAGGTGAAAACAGAACAAGCTGTAAATACCCTTCCAACCCAAACCACTCGTGATCCATGGTTCTGACTGCAGCAAGTAATGACCACAGGATCCAGTGTTATGGGCAACAGCTATAAAATATGAGGTTTACAGTTATCTTATCCCAAATCCTTTCCTGCAGGACCCTCACACCTCACAGGCATAGGATCCAGCTTCACCTTGCTTTCCACATGGGAAGCTGAGCTCCCATCTTCCCCTGAAAGTCTTAAGTTTTGCCATAAGCACTTCAGCTAATTGAGAAAAGGGTGAAAAGAAACTGCTAAAATAAGCAAATATTTTCCCAACACCAAAGAAAGACACTTGCCCCAGGTCACAGAAGCATTCCAAGGAGGAATTACAAATAGGAGGGATCACATCTCACCTAAGCAGCAGCAGCTGCAAGTAATTATTCAAAGTTTTTGGCATAAGTGGAAAAGTCAAAGCCTTGCGAGTTTGGGAGAGAGATCCATGTAAACACACACACACACAGACAAAAAAACCCTAAACCCCTCCAGAACTGACTTTTCATAGGAAGGCTGTTCTGAGGGGAGATTGGATGTGATGGCAGCTGAGCTATCTCCTGATTTTCCAGCAGTTTCTTGCTGAGCACATCACTGAAGAGGATCCGGATCATGTGGACTCCCCAGAGGTGCTGCAGCTGCTTGGTCAGCAGGGGCATGGACTCATTCAGCCTGGAAGACAGAGCAAGAGGACAGGTTAGAAGGCAGGTTGGAATAAAACACTAGGCAGTGATATTTATTCATTTAGCTCATAATCCAAACTACAATACGAGCCCCCTCACAGTATAGCCTGTGCAGGAATTCTGCAGTTTATTGTGCAGCTAGAACCTGAAATATCTGAGAAATTATTCTCACCGTTCATCTCAAAATATAAAACACTTCCCAATGTATTAAAAAATAAATAAATAAAAGGAGAGGCTTCATCATCTCTCCCTGTGAGGTCCTTCCCACTCACCCATAATCCACAGTCTGTGAGAACCAGCCCAGCACAGGGTGCCAGTGGGTGAGGTTGGATTTCTTCTGGGACACGTACTTCTGGCAGTAGGAGAGCATGTGGATGAGCACTCCCACAAAATGAGCTGTCTCCTCCTCTAGCACCTGGTCATTGAGGGAGCCCAGGAACACCAGATTGCCTGGAGGAAGGAGCAGCACAGCAAGGCTGAAGGAGGAACAGATGCTGTGGGACAGGGGTTATAGGTGAAGTGAATCCTTTCCCCAGTCCCAGGAGAGGATTTGTGTCAGTAATGATCTCAGAGGCCACCCTGCAGGAAAGCCATTTCCAGCACACATCAACCCCTGAGGTGACACGTCCCTTTGACCACCTTCTACCAACCACTAGAAGCTAGTGGTTATCTCAGAGTCCCAACTGGTAATCTTGTTACTTTTGCAGAAATGTGAATTTAATTATGCAGCAGCATTTAGGGGAGGGAGATCCAAGTCTGCCACAGACCAAGACTTGCTCAGACCCCAGGTGAAAAGCTGGCAGAGATGATGCATGACATGGAGACAAGGGCAAATTTTTGGCCCTTCCTCCCTTTGCAAACGTCTTAAACCTTGTTTGTAACATCCCAAAATACACCTCTGTTATTACTTAGAGAAAGTTATCAAAAGAACAATTAAAAATAACGAGTTGGAGGCAGCTCTGCCCCATGGAAAAAGATCTGAATCAAGACTCTTCTTCAAACCCAACAGAAGTGTTGGAGGTGCTCACCCAGCAAGCAGAGAGTGTGACTGCCCTCCAGGCACACGCAGACATCCCAGCACTGGGATTCCCGGCTCAGGAAAAGGATGAACTTCCGGAAGAGATCGTGGGATTCGATCACTGCCAGGCGCTGGAAGACAGCATGGAAGTGCCAGTGAGGCTGGGAAGCAGCACATTCCCACACCTGATCTGCCAGCAGCACTTGGCTTTGGCTTTTCTTCCCAAATAAAGCAGCAAGTCGAGGCTGCTGCTCCACAGAGTGTTTGACATGGAGCTGGGCTGGGAAATAAAACCCCTGGCAGGTGAACAGGTCATGCTGGAGTTGGAGGCAGACCTTTCCAATGATTTGTTTGCAAGAACACAGGATTTGCCCATTTGGCACAAAATCTGCCTGTCTGCACCAAGCAGACTGAATTGGATTAGTGGGCAGCTCATTGATCACCCCCACAGAGCCTCTGCCACCCAACAAGGTGATTTAGGCCTTGGTTCCGTCTGTGGTTACGGAAAAGGAAGAGCAAGGATGTGAAAAATTCAAGCTGTGGGTCTTTATGTGCCTTTGTTATTTATTTTAAGTAAGTATTTTAGGGCAGTTCAGCCCATCATCCCACTGGAGTTAATAACTTTTGCATTAGAAATCCAGAGTATTTGTAAGGCTTTCACGACAGAGAATTGACACTGGCAAAGAGAGAAATGCCCAAGCTCTGTTGTAAGAGCTGATAAAATGGAATAACAAGTGTCCTGGTGTGATAATCAGTCCTCTGAGATCACCCACTTACCTCAGGGGTGAGAGTAGCAAGGTGAGTCATTATAGCAGGCACAGACATGACATGGATCAGGAAGGACCTCAGCAGATTGTCTGAGAACTGTGCAGCAACCACAGGGCTATGAAGAGAGGGAGAGACACTTCACATTCAGAGCTCAGCCCAACCTGAGAAAGGCAACACAGCCTCCAACTGAGCCATCCAGAACAGGATCCTGGGAATTCCCTCAGCAAGAACCACAGACACAGGGAATGGGTTGGCTTGGAAGGGAATGGAAAGCTCAGCCCATCCCACACCCCTGCCATGGGCAGGGGCACCTTCCACTATCCCAGCTTGCTCCAAATCCTTTCCAACCTGGCTTTGAAGCATCCCAGGGAAAAGTTCATTCACTCACACTTCTGTTCTCAGAGCAACCTCACCCTTGCACCCTCAAGTTTAGGCTCACACTAATTCCTGACTTAAAGCCCCACTAATCTGAAAAAGGATGACAGCAAAGTGAGCCATTTGCCTAAAGCAACTTCTCAAGATGATATTTTCATTGGCACAAAAACACTGAAAGAATGATTAAGTCTTTTTTAAAAAAAAACAACAAAAAATACAAGTTTGGCTGCAAATCCCCCCGGGCAGCTCCAGCTGACTCACCGCAAGGCAAGGGAGAAGATGGCAGTTAAGGAACCTTTGGACAGGGAAGGTCTGGATCTTGCCAAGCCATTAGTTAACAAAATCTGGAATGAAAAAAAGCAATCAAAATATAAAAACCCTCAGAAGAAAAGAATTATTACTCTTGAAAGGCATTAAGTTTATTTAATGCTGAGAAAAAGAACATCAGAACAGCCTAAAATCCAGTTCTTACAAGTTATTTGGCAGAACTAGAAGGGCTTCAGGTTAATAATGGCGGAAGAAAAAAACCGCAATGAAATCAGACACTCTGCAGGACTTATTTCCCTAGAACCTGTGCTCACAGGCTTTAAAAATTAACAGGCAAGGCTCAGAGTTTGGTAATGTAATTCTTATTTAAAAGATTCATTACATCAGCTCCTTTCCCCCATGGAGCAGCGAACAAACCCAACCAATACAATGTGGCAGCCACAAAGTTTGGCAAAATTATGTAGAACTTGTCCCTGTCCATCTCATGATGAGGTGATTAAGCAGGATTTAGGTTCAGCAGCAGTGACAGAAGGAGAAGGGTGGATTTAGTCTCAGGTGGGAACACTCTGCTTTACCTGAGAAAGAGATTTTTGCTTTGCAAAAATATAAACATGCACAAATCACCAGCAGCTCCTCCCTGAGACCCTAGCAGACACTCAAAGGGCTCCTCAGGAGAGGGGCACAGGCAGGGCTGGGGCTGGTTTGGGTAAAGCTGGGGCTGTGGCAGCTCACACTGACCTGCAGCACGGAGTAGAAGCCCTTCTGGTTCAGGTGGCCCATGATGTTGGCACAGATGTGGTTCATGGCAGGTCTCAGGGTCTCCCCTTTGGGTTAAAGCACTGATGTCACTCTAACAGCAGCACAGCCCCACTCTGACTCCCCCACACGAAGGTTTGTCACTGCCCAAGCCTTCCTGGCACAAAGTCCTTGTCCTTCTACACAAACCCATAATTCTGGCAGCATTTCACAGTGTATTGTTTAGGCTCTAAGAGTCCCATTTCCTCCCACTACCTGTCTGCCTTTCCTACAACTATTTCCTACAAAATCCCAAAGCCAAGAGCATATTCCCTTATCCTCTGAACACTTCTTGTGTGTGGGTTTTTGGAATATTATAAAAATGCTGTAACAACTGTTGGTGTCCTAAGGGAAACAGCCTAATCCCAAGGGAAACAGTCTAATCCCAAGAGAATCCTTGTTTTGTGCAAACACAGGAGCAGAATGAATCTTTGTGGCAACCAAGGTGCAGAGAAAGAATCCCAGAATGGTTTGGGTTGGAAGGAATGTTAAGGATCATCCCATTCCAACTCTGCCAAGGGCAGGGACACTCTCCACTATCCCAGGTTGCTCCAAACCCTCTCCAACCTGGTCTTGGACACTTCCAGGGATGGGGCAGCCACAGCTTCTCTGGAACTTATGCCAGAGCATTCAGTAGATTTTAACACCAAGTCTCAAATCAGTGGCTTAAAGACTTGGATGCACCAACCTTTTCCCCGGAGGATTTTCCAGGTGGAAGTGTCTGTGAAGGTGACCAGCATTGTGAGGTGCAAGTTCACCAGTTTGGAGTCCTGCAGGATGTCAGGCTGGGATAACAAACAGCAGAGTTAACAAATCCATTGAGTCTTGTGCCACCTGCCAAATGCAGGGAGAGAAAACACAAAAGTCCTTACCTTGAGCTGCTTGAGGAATTCACAGCAAAACCACAGGATGTCCTTGATCTGTTTGATCCAGAGGAGTGTGAGGTCCTTGGAGAGTGCCAGTGACACGTACCACACCTGAGCAAGGGGGGGATGCACAGAGGGATCAGGGTTTGTGCTACTGCTGAGCAGATTTTGGGAACTGAACCCTGCAGTGGCACCAAGATGCTCCTCTCCCAGCTCAGAAGCCAAATGTCCTTTAACCTCCACAGCTGCACAGAGTAAAAATACCCCAGGAATACTAAAGGACTTGTCCAGACTTTCCCTGTGAAATCTCCACAGTGCTCAAGGGCTATTGAAAGCTAAAAATTACATATTACCAAAGTAAATCCCCACACAGAGAGTTAAAAACAGCCACCAACACCTCCCCACTCCAAAGCAAACCTCCCTGCTGACCTTGGGCTCGTTCTCCACATCCATGCTGTTCAGGATACAACGGCACAGCTTTTCAAACCTCTGGGAAAATCCAAAGGTGGCATTAGTTCTAATTACAGGAAGGGCTATTCTGGAAAAGCACAAGGAACAGCTCAGCAGAGGGAGGAAGATCTCTCTGTCTCAAATCAGCAAATGTCCCAACACATTCCCTACAGGAATCCTGATGGCTCCTTCCCTGGGAGCACACACATCACGCTGCTGCTTCCCTTTTTGGGAACACAGAGCTTTTTTTGGATGCCTTACCTACAGAAAACTGCATTTGAACACAGATTTCCACAGGACAGAGATTAAAAAATCCCTCACTGCTGCTGCCATTGGACCACAGCTTTCCATTTTCCAACTGGTCAGCCATTTTCCATTCCCATTTTCCAGTCAGCCCTCACAGCTTCCTTGGGCAAAGATCTTCATTTCAGGGCTTCACTCTGAACCCACAAGTTCAGGGTATGGTGAGAAAAGCTGCTGGGATGCAAACAGCCTTCCCTGTGCCAGCACAGATCTCTGGGAGCTGCCCCAATGTACCTGCTTGGGGAATTGGGGTGTGCCAAAATCCCCAGGCACTGCTCAGCTCCTGCAGCTGGCAGAGTGACCAGGAAAAACACCCATTAAAGGATGCCCCAAATACAGAACCACTGCTGAAAAATTCAAGGCTTCTCCTGTTTCAATCCTACAGGCAGATCCCTTCAGGAAGGGACAGGAGACAGAGAGAACATTGCTGAAAATATTTTCCAAGAACCTCCAAGATCACTGGGTAAGCAATTAAACATATTTAACCTATCCCCAAAAGCACAGGAGGATGTCAGGGCAGTGTCCTCACCTCCTTGTCCTCCTTGGGATTGAACACAAACAGCAGCTTCCTGGCAATCCTGAACACAGACAGGGCACTTCTTTTACTTGAGCCACATTCATTTGTCCCAAAGAAATCCTCCACCTCTCTCCTAGCAAAGAGGGAAAAACGAGGAGTTAAAAAGCAATCACAAAGCAAAGAATTCCTTCCCTGAAGGGGCCCACAAAGAAGAAGGAGAGACTTTTTACAAAGGTCTGGAATGGCAGGAAAAAGAGGAATGGGCTCAAACCGACACAAGACAGGGTTAGATGGGATACTGGGAAGAAATCCTTCCCTGTGAGGGTGGAAAAATCTGTGAGAAGCTGCAGCTGCCGAATCCCAGGAAGTGTCCAAGGTCAGGATGGAGCAACCTGGGCTAATGGAAAATGTCCCTGCCCACGGCAGAGGTTTGGAATGAGATGAGCTTTGAGGTCTCTCCCAAGCCAACCCATTCCATGATGCCATGAATCCCACACACCTGATCTCCCTCTGCAGGCGGCAGCGACACAGAAACCTCCTGACCAGAGCCTGGAGCTGCACTGCAGCTCTTTCCCTCTCCTTCAGCTCCCGCCGCTCCTCCCGTGCCTGCCGGGCCTTGTCCAGGAACTGGGCCTTGGAGGATTGGCTGGCACTGAACATGGTTGGAACCTCTCAGGGAGCAAAGGAACCTGGCAGCAAACACATGGAAAACCAGAGCAGAGTGCAAAAAATGTCTAGAGAAGGGCAGTTTTTGGCTCCCTGCAGGGGAGAATCTGACAGCAGAGGGGAAAAATGGGTATTAAAAAACAAACAGTGACTGTCACAGGGCTGCAGCAGGGACACAAAAACACTGGCAAGGAATCCTTCCAGCACAACCCACAGCCTGCTTCAGGCTGGGAGATTTTAAGTGGAAAAATAAACAAATCAGTGTTTTTGACACTGTGCTCCACTTGCTGCACTCCATCTCTCCCCTCCAGCCTCTGTTCTTTCCTTGGCAACAGATAAGAAAATCTCCCCGGCCAGGAACAGGAGGCAAAGGGCACAAGGGACACTGATTTATTGCCATTCACCAGCTAAAACACTCAGGGTCAACCAGAGCTTTATAAATAACAAGGAACTCACCTGAGGGGTCACTTCTTCAAGGGAAGCATGTGATGCTCATTTACACACGCATGTGAACCCCATCCAGAGGCTTCGGGCAGCTCCTGCATGGACAAGCACATTCCCTGCAGCTGATTTGGGGATTTAGATTTTCTCTCTGCAATTCCGAGTCCTTTAGGCCCGATTTAGCTCTTGCTGCACCCGCAAGCAAAACGGTAAGTGGGAGGAGAAGCAGCACCGCAGCTCGGCGGCCACCAGCACAGGCAGCGGAGGGGAGGGATCACTCCATGTGTGACAGCATGGAAGGACAAAGCGACCCGGGGACCGGAGCAGGTGCCACCCCCGAACAAGACCCGAGAGCCACCCACAGCCCTCAATGTGGGCTGCAGCTCCCAGGACTCGCCCAAAGCACAAGCAAAGCAGCCACAGAGCGCCCTCAGTGCCTCTCACAGCCCCCGCATCCCTCCCACAGACCCTCCCGGGCCCAGGCTCCCACAGCGCCGCTCATCCCGCCCGGCCCCGGCGCTGCCGGCAGCCTTCCCGCAGCCCCCAGGCGCTCACCCTCGTCCCGGCGGACACCGGGCCGGGCCGAGCGGCCCCGGAACCCCCCGGTCCCTGCCGGTACCCCCGCCCAGGCCGCGGCCGCAGCCCCCTCCTCGTACCCGTGTCCGCGCTCC
>VWYI01030312.1:61089-73282 GCA_013399455.1 Anthoscopus minutus | reverse complement strand
GCATCATAAAGTCACCCCAGGACACAGGTCTATGTAATCATGTTACCTGTTTCTCACATCTCTTACACATCTTTCCTTGACATTTTTTCAGTATCGTTTTGCTACCACCTTCAACTTTTTAGAAGTTTTAGAAGCATAACTGCCTGAAGTATGGGAATACGAGCTGCATCAAGTCTAAGACATATGCTAAACCCTCTCCTCACATCTCACTGCTCACTTCTGTGCACCGAGGATCACATGAGATGTTTCAGATGAAAAATATTATATCATTGTGTTTATGAGATGCAGCTAGTCCTCTGTGCTGTAACTATGGCCTTGGTGATTTATTCTAGAAATAAAATCACTGTATTTGGAAAGCTCTTTAGGTATATTCTCTGTGTCCATTTTTCTGTGACAATCCAGTTCATTCTGATTCGGTAACATGTTCATGGCCTCTATTGCTTGTGCTAATGGAAAGTCACACCAAGTAGCAAGCCACTTTGATCAGAATCACATTCAAATGATCTTATCCTCCTGTGAACAAAGGGAATTGCCCTAATTACTCTGTGAAGACATGCACTTTGACACATATTTTTCCACACTTCGCTTTTTCCTTGATTTTCTTAGATTCCTCAGTAACATCTACTCTGACAACCCTATTTTTCCATGATACTACCTGATGTACTTCTTACATTTTATAATTTTTAATTTGCACTGGCATACAATGTCTTTCCTTTATTCTGTTCATTTTTGAAGCTTTTATCCTCTTTTTCCTTCTCTTCTGAATCAGAATTCCAGAGCTGAGCTCTTTACTGTTCGTGAAAATCTTGACTGGCAGCCAGCTATTGGAAGAATTTTGGAACAAAAGACAAAAAACTATCAATATTGATTACATGTTGTACTTCATTAATCTGTTTTTCTATCTGTATTGTACTTACCACAGGCAACCTTGGCATCTGGGTAAATTCTGAGACGAGCATCTAGAACAGCATCATTTATCCAAACACATAACTTTTCTTCACATAGAAGATAAAAATAAGACAGAAATTACTTTTTTCTTTTGGTAACTAAAAAAAAATCTATTTCTTAATATAATTTAATTTCCAGTGGTCTAGAGACTTCTGTTTTTTGGGCATCTGCCAAGAAGTAATTTTATCAACTTGCATCCTGAAAGGTATGTCTTATCCTGTTTTCACTCCTCTCTTCAAGTCAGTTCTGACATTTTACTATCACCTGCACAGGCCAGAAACCTCCTTGGTGAGGTAGCAATGAAAAATGCCTGCAAAGGCATCTGAAATAATCAGGATAATTTCAGGATAATAAAATACTCTTGCAGTAATTTTGGAAGAAGTATTTAAGCTAAGACCTTTCTTTAGCAGTTTTGCATTCTTCTCCTCTTTTATTTTAAACTTTGTGTTGCATTTTCTGTGTGTATTGCCTGTTTTGATCTGCATCTTAGGACTGTCAGAGGTCTGCACTTGTGCAAGTGTTTATCCCTTCTGTACCAGCACTGTGGACCTCTGAAACATCATGTGTGAATTTTTTTGGATGACAAGAGGAATTGCTATCCCTACAAAAGGGTACATTATATTGAAGTCTGCTCCTGCAATTATGCACTGCTATCTGGCTCATTCAGGTATTTTGCTTCTGCAAATACTCTCTCAGGGTCAAGCATTGGTCCCTCACAATATTTCTGAAGTGCTGGTGTTTCTGATCCAGGCAAAAAGCCCTGGAGAAAAAAGGTTTTACCTATACTGTCTTTAGGACATATGACCTATTTCCACATGAGACCTGAGTATGTCAAATGCATTTGGTTTGTTAAAAGTTAATGAGCAATTTAGGGGAAAAGTTGGGATTGTCTCATCAGGATAACTGAACCAGTGTAAGAAATCTATGTTATTACTTCAAAACTGCAATTTGAGAGAGGTAGCATATCTGCAAAACCAACATCAGGAACCTGAATTAATTTTCACCCACCATCATGACAAAAAAGAAAAGCCATCCAAAATATGTTCAGCCACACAGATAGACAGCTGGATCTACAAGATCATCTGTATTAGTGAGCCAGGTACCCACATAGTTTGTAAGTCTACCTAATTATACACATAATTGCCAATTGAAAATAGCATCTCTAGAGGGCCCACTGATAAAATGAATGAAGAAGCAGAACTGAACGTCCACCTTAAACTACTTATTTACTTCTACAGATGACCTGGCCTGGAAGCACACAAACATCAGGATGAAATTAAAATTCAACAGTAGAATTATTCTGCACTTAAAAGAATCTGAAATTCAATGCAGGCTTTAAGTATAAATAGAATTTTATATGAGAACTTTATCTTTCATCGCAATCTAAAAGCAAGGAAAAGGGAGAAATGCTAGCAGGCAGTTTTCATGAATCATTGTGCCATCAATACCACCACACTCAAATACAAATTATAACCAAAAGCAAAGCATGAATGCTAAAAACACATGAGGCTCTTTTATTCAAACTGGCTACAGTGATCTCAATGCCTTCATGAGGTTTTCTTATGGAAGTGAGAAGGTTGTTTCTTCACTGACATAATTTTTACTACACTAATCAGCAATTTCTGCACTTTTTACATTTTATTTCTAGCATTTTTCCCAAAAAAGTTAAACAACTAACTGCATTTCTTAAGCATTTGCAAAGTAACTCCAAAAATTTTGAGGCTTGGAAAAATGCAAAACAAAAACCCCACATCTTGATAACTATAAATCCTGTCTTCATCTCTCTGTGCTGCATTATTTCCCACCTTAAGCATTATCTTCCTAAAATTTATTGCTATTTAGAGATTAAGAATTCTGATCAGTTCCATAAGTTATATTTCACCTTCACTGATAAAAACTGGCCACTGAAGACACAAGGACATAAGATGAAAGGCAGAAACAACATGTGGCCATAATTTCAGACCCAGAAGTCATTTGTGCAAGCAAGGATAAAATCAGGAACGCCACGTCACCTGGCCAGTTCAACACCCTGAGGTAAACTGAGTTCTGAAGACTGAGAAACTCATTCACACCGAGGATTCCAAGGCTCAAGCAGGCATAACCTTTAACCACTGGTAAGTTTTACTACCTATGCGCCCCATTACACCATGCAGTGCACTGTTTTACAGCAAACAAGTGGTAGTTCAAGCTATGGTGCCACATGCAGAGGTGTCAGAGCTGTCAGGATTCTCACTGGGGCAGGGCAGACCAGCTAGTGTAACTGGTCTCACACTGTAACACTGTACCATTCACTGCCAACCTTAAGTGTTTGACACCACCCTCTATTGATCACTTTCTTATTTTTGCTTTTTTTTTTTCTTAATCTTTTCTTCTACTACGGGAAAACTAAGAGGTACTGTTAGTTTCACTCTTAACATGAAAATGCTCCATTTGAAAGGACAGCCTTTACTGTAAATTTGAGTCATTGCCATGTGCCTTGATGGTCCAAACTTCTTCCAGTGACTCAGTTACCATAGCTTCTAAATTTTTTTGCAAACACAGCTCTGTGAGAGATAGCTGAATTTAGTGAGCTCTTAGAGATGAAGCACTGTCTTGCAGTTCAAGAACTGGAATATTCAATGGTTTTATACATCCTAAAATTATTTTAAACTTGTGTTACCAAAAGCAATGTGGCAAATAGACATATGCAGTATTACAGCAGTTTCTGGAAGGCAGCTCTGATGCAAATTAATGCTTAATATTTCAAACATTTCAGAGAATCAAAGTTCAAAGATCACCTACAATATACATGCGCATATAGTACAACTTTTTTTCATTACAGAATAAAAAAAATTAAATTGCAACAGTAGTATACATGGAAGTTCCACTTCTACCTGTAGACTGATCCATGCTTTTCTCAAGCAAAAGTTTAAACTTACCTATGTCAGATTATATTGAATGCTAAAAAAATAAGATAAACACCAGGCAAGAAAACAAAGACGCTAATCCACAGTCTGTTCAAAATAATTAATTTGTTTTTACTTTTCTCCACTGGGAGATATCACCAAACTTTTCACCAGATAGCATTTTTCTGCGTGAGCTTCAATAAGATGCAATCAGTATTTTTACTTACCAGAATGTCCTTCAGCAACAGATTCTGAGGGAAAAATAAATAGTTAGGAGGGTTTTTTGACATATTTTGGCATCTTTAGCAGGCCTGCAAGAGAGAAAGAACCAAAGCAACTGGACTTCAGAAGAAACACAGGCAGAAGATGGAGTGGAAAGGTAATGTCTTACTGCAAACAGCTGATGTCATTGCTCCTCCCTGTTTGTTCTCCAAAGGTTCAATAGGTAAGCCTGATCTGCGTGGCTATTACAATGCACTGCTACAGAGACTTCTTTCCTAAGACATCCATGTGGGTAACCTCCTAAGCTGTGCAGAAGTCTATCATTATGAAAGAAATGTGAACATAGCTAATCCAAAGTTCAGTGCTCTTGCAGACTTCCCTGAGCCTTTATTCTTACTCTTTATTCTAAGTCCTAACTGAAGAGCATTTTAAGATATTAACACAGAATGCAGATTTTATTTGAATTTGTAGAGGTAAATGTTGTTTTCAACTAGGAATAATACCCATACTTTTTACTCAGCTGCAGTAGTGAACTGTGCAGAAATGTACCTCTCTTTATGTGAGAGGAAGTGTTTTTCCAGGTGGAAGTATTGCTCTCTTCTTCCACAATACTGTGGCTAAGTCAGGAATGTTAAAACAAAAACTAGCACGCTCTGTATAAACAGGAATGAAGACAGTGGGTTCATTACAAACTCATTAGTTTGAATTCTGAAGCTGAAAGCTCAGTAATTGAATCATAGCTTGATTGAACCCTGGCTTGTTAATGGTCAGGCTCTCACAATTCATTTTAAAGACTCATACCTTTTGTCTCAATGGACAGACACTAGCAGGAAGCAGATAGACTCAAGTCCATTCAAACTAAGCAAAGAAGCGCTGCCCATTCGGAAGCACTGTTTCCCTTTGGCTTGTTTCAGAACCCTAGGCAACAACACACTGGAGTACCTGAATACAGCTGTGTCAAAAAGCTGCCTAGGAATAACAACAGTGTATCTGGTCTTAAAAACCCTTATCCTTCTGAGCAGCTCTACACTGCTGCTATCAGCTTCTCTGAATCATTCATCACTTCTGAAAATGCTGCACCAAAACCTAAGCATGTTAAACAGCAGCAAGAGTGGTACTGAAATGCAGGTACAATTTCACATGCAACAGAAGGTTTTTCAGCTGTCCATCATGAGTAAACTACATTCTCTACCAGGCCAACAGCAAACATCTCACAAAAGATGTTCGTTCATTCTGAAGTCTTCAATGCTAAGAAGACGTATGACTTCACTTCAGGAGACTTCTCAGTAGTGAGGTACATGAGGTAATAAAATCAGTAAAGAAGGCAGAGTGCTTAAACAAATCAGATAAAGTCAACCCTCAAAAAAATAAAGCAAAATTGTATCTTCTTGTAGTGAGTTTTTTGGTTAATGGTATTTCCCAGGTTAATGGGTTAGTCCTAACCTGTACCTTCCTACTGTCCCCTGTCAATCTGATACCAGCCTCTTACTTTGGTAAGTTCCTTGTCAATCTTCCCTTGTACCAGACCTCTGCCTGGAAATCCCCTTTGGAAATCCCCTAAAATTCGACATTCTATTAGTTCATGTGACCGATTCCCATGACCGTGCTTTCTCCATTGGATTGTACCCCACTTTCACCCCTTCCCAGGGTATACCCAGTTGGTCAGAGACTGGGTACCCCTTCTTGGGCCTCCCCTGTTCTTAAGTTGCCTCAAATCCTGCATCGCTGCTTTTTGCTTCTTTCTGTTTGTTCCTTCAGACGAAATAAAGCCACTTTGTAACAAAAGGTTACAAAGTGCTAACCAGAAAGGTTACCTTTGTAACCAAAGGTTAACAAAGTGAGTAACAAAAGGCCTCCCTCCGGTCCTTGCCTCCTCAGAGCACAGACTGACAGCCAAAAAGGCTGCAGAGCAATTGCTGCTACAGCTGCACCTTGGGCCATCCTGCTCACAGCGAGTATTCCGCTCTTGGAGCACGGCCGCATATGTGCTGCAATGACTGGAGAAGGTACAGCCTAACTGTGGCAACACAAGTGCTAGCTAGTGTGGGAATCAGGGACACAGGGAATATTTCTCTGCCTGTCCTGAAAGCCCCTGACCCCCAGGAAGACACTGTTTCTAACCCCCATCCATGGAGAAAGCTTCCAGAGCTTTGATATAGGCTTGGAAGCAACCAGAGTGTGAATTAGATAGTAGTGTAGTTATTAGTTGTCACCTGGTGAAAAATGTATATTTGGGTTTTCATATGATATGGATGTGAGGATTCCAGATGAAGAATCCTGGATGTTGCCTCAGTTTCCCTTCATCTCCTTCATCTTCTTCATCATCTTCTTCTTCATGTCCTCCTCCTCCTGTGTTGAGAGCACAACCTTATGGGATAGAATTAGCCGCAGCGCAGATGTTATGTAAATAGACAAATAGTTATTGGTAGCAAAATAATAGCAACAGACGTTTAAAGTACGTAGTGTCAAATAATTGGTTTACTTATCTTGTACAAATTCAAACATTTTGAGCCTCTCAGGGCTCTTGCTGAGATATTTTTCAAGAGCGCAGAGCCTGTGTTATCCTAGGCTTGAAACAGATGATAAGAGACAATAAACAACCTTTGAAGACTGAAAGCAAGGCCCCTTTGCTTCATTTGTGGGTGTGACACAGTGTATCAGGGGTTGCTCAGTTGCAACCCACAATGTCAGGGGAGAACGGTGTTAGCTAGTGTGCTGCAATAGGCCAGTCACTAACAGTGAAAACCACTCCTCTGGAAAGTTATATATGAAGAAGACTTCGTTGAAGGAAAAAGAACATCTTCATCTTTCTTTGGGTTTATCTTGCCTGTTTGGTTTTTTTTTTTCTTAAATCCTTTTCAGCACATAACATAAAGAAACACCAGGTCTCCAGAGAATAATGATTGCTTAAGTGTTTGTGAAGAAGAGCAGTAAAAAGGAAGGCTTAAAACCAAGTTAATAATTATCACAAACGCCCTCTGAAAACCATTAGCTATTTCATTGCCTTTCTTTAGTTTCAGAATTTATGATGATGCAGGATAAAATTATATTCGTTATACACAGATTTTTTTGTGCCTGGAAATATTCCAGTTCTTTGTAATAAATACACGTTGAGATTAAGTTACATCTTGACATAAAACACTTCATACAAAGCATAGGAAAACATTCAAATGAATAATTTCAGTCTCCTCGATAAGGAACTCATATTACACTGCATTCTAAAATACTTGTGTTTTACATTGTTCCATGTGAAAAGGTGATGGATTGGCTCATCCTGATGGATACCTCTATCCAACTGGATGACAAGATGATCAGGAGTAGTCCTGGATTCACTAAAGGAATGCTTGACCAGCCTGATTGCTCCTACAATGGGACAACTACCTGGATGGATGAGAGCAGTGGATATTGTCTACCATGACTTGAGGAAGGATTTCAACACTCTCTCTCATGATGTGCTCATAAGTAACAGAAGCTGGGTGAACGGATGCTTGTGGAGTTTCCTGCCCAGGGGAAACAATGGCTTGAGTCCTGGGAAGGGTTGAGCCCACCTCTCTGCCTTTGGGAAGGTCACTTCTAAGCCCAGGATTGGTAAAACTCCACCCTTCTCCTATAAATCCCAGCCCTGTTCAGGGTTCTCTGCCTATGGGTTAAGCTGAGTGTGTTCCTGTATTAACGTCACCCCAATAAGTGGATCCCTGGACTTAAACAAGCAAAGACTCATCTCGTTGTGTCTCATGGTGGTCACCAGACCTCCCTGCACCTGATCCTGATCCTATTGCCAAAGAATGCAACACAGAGAGAGTGTGGGTCGCACCAGAAATCCAGCCACATTAGCAATCCCAGACTCACGAATAGTGATGTTCACTAATTCAGTGCTGGAAGTTTGCTTAAGCTCCATAAGAACTTTCATAAACACAGATGAACCAATAGCGTGGTTAATAGAAAAAAAGGTGTCCTGGTTCCAGCCCAGATCAGCAGGAGGGGGCATGGCCAAGATTAGTACCACTTTATGTCACTGCCAGCAGTGGGGAAAAGGGACTTTCTCACTTCCAGGAAGGAGGGCATCTGTTTCTGGTGGAACAAGAAGTGTGCTGGTGTTAAAAAACAGGACCAGACTCCCGGTACTAAGAGTGATTTCAGCATTTATTGTAAAAAGAAAAGGCCTAAAGCATGGGGGCCCACGGGCCAGGCAGGAGCGTTCCCGTCGAGGATGCCGGAGCAGCGGCGCTTGGGTCCTTTCAAGCAGTGGCGTCTTGTCCTCGGTGTTCCAGGTGGAGCGTCTCGGCACAGTTTTCTTTGATTCAGATGTCTTTTTTTATCCTGTTTTTCCTCTTTCTGAAGTGGTTTCTTGTTTGGATCCTTTCATTGGCATGAAGATTTAAGGTGCTCAACTGGCCCATTATAACTTTTGTTTAGGCTGGCTCGTTTGCCTGGGAATTGGTGATTCACTTTTGTTATGTTTATTCTGGCCAATTTGGCTGGGGGGTGGTGATTTTCTTATATGTAGTACAGTGTTTCTTGTAACTATCCTTTTAACCGCTTTTACAATATATTGACTGTAGAAATACAATACCAAATACCTAATAACAAATACAAATAACTAACATGCTTAACAATTATTTTACAACAGTTTCTAGTCTATTTTAACAACGGTGTGAGGAACCTGTCTCACATTGTTCATTGCCCCAGTCCATGGCGCACATTTTTTCATGTGAATTACCCTCATTTCTTTATACTTTTGTTTTTCCTATTGTTGCTGTGACTGTTCATTATCATACCTCATCTCATTGCTGTTCCCAGAAAATTAGTCTTGTCTCAACCCAGTTTTCACCTTTTGTGTCTTCAATTCTCAACTCCATTCCCAGAGGGGGAAAAGGGAGGGGAAGCCAAGGCAACTGCATGTGGTTTGGAAGAGTCTAGGTGGGGGAACTGAGTTGGGGAGTGCCATTTCTAGACCACAACAAACAGGCTGTTGATTCCTGTTAGATTGCTGGTGATAAAGGCAGTAGATCTAAAAAAATATAAGTGTATAGTGCTATGTACAAGTGTTGCAGGTGCTCTCAGATGCATACTCCAATGCAGCTGGAGGCAGTAATCTTACTAATGAGGTGTTCTCCTTGGGAAGAAGAACCAGTCCATAGACTGACCTCCTAGGTAGAGAATTTCAAATGCCTGTTTCCACTTTTGGGAGAAGTAGGGGTGAGACTGTAGTCAAGTATCCTGTTACTTTCATCTTAAACAGTGGTGGAGGGAAGACACTTTGTATGTAAATGAGGGATATTAAGAGCTACAAAGAGAAAAATCATGAGGTTTGAGCAAAATGGAACAGACCCAGTAATGTCACTCCCTCTTCCACTGCCAGTTGCAGTGATAATGGTCATCCAGCAACAAGAGTCATTCAGCCTTTGCCTGGTGATTTACCGCTCCCATCAGGTGGCTACCACACCCACATAAACACTTCACTGAGTGAAGAGATATCCCCTAGCATACCTCACGGTTTTAGGTCTCATTTCTACATTATTTGCGCCATGCCTACAGTCACACCTTTAACTCAGTGCCTCCATCACACCTGCACATAATCCATTCTTTGGGATATCCCTGTAGGGCAATTCCTTATCCCTCTCCTGAACACTTTTCATTTTCATCCATCCATACATGATGTGTGGCTGATGGATCATTACACATGTTTTTACATACCTGGCTATTATTAGAATAAAACAGTCAATAGTAAACAAATAACAGGGTGAAATAGTCTACTGAAAATTTCCACAGCAATGAGTGACCATCTGAAAAGGAGTGTCCCACCACTGATGTTCTCCATCCTTCTTCACCCATTCCAAGACATCATGTATTTCATCTCTATTATGATGAACAGTGATCCATTTGTCCATTTTCATGGGTCTGTTTTGACAGTTGTTGTAAATCATCTCATGTCATAACAACTCTAACACTTGACAGGACCTGCATAATTAAGAACACAGTTTAACAAAAATACAAGCACAAATATTCAAGTGATTACTTTTATCTTCAGTAATGTTATCTACAAATTCATTATCACAAAGGGTTCACATAGAAATACATCCTTTTCCAGTATGTCCAAGTATAGTATCAGAAGTTGGCATGGATGTCCACCAGGACTCTGAACCATTAACCGTCCAGAAGGTAGTGGTCAATGGCTCAGAGTCCTGATGGTTATCCATAACAAGTACTGTTCCTCAGGGGTCCATACTGGGACCAGTGTTATTCAGTATCCTATTAGTGACATAGATAAAGGGATGGTGTGCACTCTCAGCAAATTTGCAGATCACACCCAGCTGAGTGATGTGATTCCCACACCTGAAGGAGTAGAAGTCTTCCAGAGGGACCTGGACAGGCTGAAGAAGAGGGCCTATGGGAATCTTGTGGGGTTTAACTAGACCAAGGGCAAGGTACTGCACCTGGATCAGGACAACTGTAGTGAGTTAGAGGCTGGATATTACTCAGCCATGAACACTCCCAGCCCAGAGAGCCAAATGTGTCCTGGGCTGCATCCAGAGCAGTGTGGGCAGCAGGGGAGGGAGGGGATTCTGCCCCTCTGTTCTGCTCTGGTGAGACCCACCAGGAACCCTGCATCCAGCTCTGGGGTCCCAGCACAGGGAGGACTTGGAACTGTTGGAGTGAGTCTGGAGGAGAGACACCAACATGATTAGAGAGATGGAACACCTCTCCTATGAGGAAAGGATGAGAAAACTAGTTTAGTCTGGAAAAGAGAAAGCAGGCTTCCAGTACCTGAAGGGAGACTACAAGAAAGATGGAGACTTTGGGTAAGAGCATGTAATGACAGGTCAAGAGCAAATGACTCTAAGCCAAAGTAGGAGTAGGTTCAGGTTAGATATTAGGAAGATATTCTTTACTATAAAGTTGGTGAGGCACTGGAACAGGTTGCCCAGAGAAGCTGTGGATGTACCATTCCTGAAGTGTTCAAGGCCAGGTTGAGGTTCAAGGGCTTCAAGCAACTGGTCTAGTGAAACGTGTCCCGGCCCACCACAGGGAGGTTGGAACAGTCAGTCTTTAATGTCCCTTCCAACCCAAGCCATTGGGTGCAAATGCTTTGCACAAGTCCAGGTAGATTATGTCAGTTCTCCCCTCACCCATTACCACTATAACCTCACTGCAGAAGGCCACCACATTCATTGGGCATGAACTGCTCTTAATGAAGCCACATTGGCTGTCACTAACAACATTCTTATTTTACATGTGCCTTACCATAGTTTTTCCCTGGGGATTTCACCAGCCAAAGAATTGAGACTGATTGGCCTGTAGTTCCACAGGTCTTTATTTCACATGATCACAGATTCACAAAGTGGCTAAGGTTGGAAGGAAGTCATTTGGTCCAACTTCTCTACTCAAGCAGGGTTATTCTAGCACCCATGGCACAGGATTGCATACAGACTGTTCTTGAGTATCTTTGCTGAGGGGGACCCAACAACCTCTCTGGGCAAACTGTTCCTGTCGTGATCACCCACACATTAAAGCAGTTCTTCCTCACAGTCAGGTGCACCTTTCCAGCTTGCTGGCTCTCATCTTGTCAGCATCACAGAGAAGATCCTATCTTGTCCATCTTCTTGGCACCAACCCATTATTTACAGACATTCCTGAGGTTCCCCTCTCAGTGTCCTCAAGGCTGAAAGAGCCCATCTCCTTCAGCTCTTCCTGTTAAAATAGATGTTCCAGACCCTTAGTCATCCTTGTCGCCCTCTGCTGGGCCTGCTCCAGGACCAGGAAGTCCATCTCTCTCTTGTACTGCGGAGCTCAAATTCGGATACAGCACTCACCAGGGCTGAGCAGAGGGAAAGGATCACCTTCCACAACTGCTGATATACTCTTCCCATTTTAGAAATGGAATTTGTTTGAGGAACATCAATTGCTTCTGTAAGAGTCATGCTTTCTTTTGCCTCTTCTGTGATGTTTCCTGGCCAGTGTAAGAAAACATCGTCAGTGTGACTAGATCCAGGATGGTTGTAGGGAAAATGGAAAGGTGAACTGGAAGGCCTTTTAAAGGCGGGATTACTGCTTTAGCCGCTGCACGCCCAGCGTCACGACCACTCACGGACACTATCCCATTGTTTCAGAGAGCAGCGTTCCTCCGCCCGCCAGGG
>VWYI01030312.1:42200-61074 GCA_013399455.1 Anthoscopus minutus | reverse complement strand
CCGCCCGCCAGGGGCAGCGGGCAGCTCCCACCCCTCGGAGGCGAGGGGAAGCACCGCCCCCGCCGCCGCGGAGCGCAGCGGGGCCATGTCGGCTCCGCGGGCCGTGGCGCGGGAGCGCAGCCCGGGGACGGGGCCGGAGCCGGGCAGCAGCACGCAGACATCGCACCGGCTGCTGGCCTACAGCGACGCGCTGCTGTCCATCATCGCCACCGTGATGGTGAGCGCCCGGCGGCGGGAGGGAGGGAGAAGCCTGGGNCGCCGGTGCCGCCCCTCCCGCGCCCGCCCCACTGTCGCGACATGTCGGCGGCCGTCCCGGAGCGGTGTCGGCAGTGCCGGCCGTGACGGGCCGGGCCGCGGCCCGAGAGCGGCTGTGACTTCAGAGCTGCTCCTGGCTAAGCGATCCGCGGGCACCTGAAGGTTGTGTGGTTTTAGGGAAGTGCTCTACAAGGAAAAGAACGTCGTGTGCTAATAAACATTTTGTTATTTCAGATTTTGCCGGTGGCTCACACAAAAATACATCCTGACCAGGTATCACGTGCCGTTTGTTGTTTCTTGTGTCCTCTCAAGTAGATGTAACATCCTCGTTTAGTACGCCCGCTTCATTGCGAGCGGCAAGCTTTCAAAAGCAGAAGCCATTAAAGCAACATTAAACCTAACAGAAATTTCACATTGAGCGAGGAGCTGGTGAACTTCGGGTGTAAAACTTTCAGATGATGATTTGCGTTAAATGCAGATGTTGTCACATAAAGCCTGAATGAGCTAAATGTTTCCAGCCATAGATTATATCTAGTTGCTTTTCTATGAAAAATAAATTGCCCATCTGACCAAACCATCTTTCAGAAACCATCTGGTCTTCTTGGTGATAACCATCACTGAGAAAAGCCACTTATAAACCACAATCTGAAAGCTAGTTTTAAAGTCTGGTTCATAATAAATATAATTTGAATAAATGAAAGTGGAAAAAATACAGAATATAAATTAATTCTGAGAATACCCAGGAATTTTAGGAAATTAATAATTAGAGAAAGTTTACAGGTTTTTTCTTTTATCATTATTTGTTTTTCTACTCTTAAACAGACCTAAATCTTAGTTTAAGAAGCTCAGATGAGATCTGCAACACAGCAAATATACTATGTGAGTCTGTTTAAGCCATTGTAGTGGTATTTGCAAAATTTGCTGAGGTTAAGCCCCCTCCCTTCTCTGTTTAAACAATTGTCATGTGAAACCTCTGCAATGCTTCTACTACAGAAGTCAGTGCTGTGCAAGTAAAAGAACCACAATATGTCTGGTCCTCTGAAATGCATTATTATAGTAACATAAATGAATAACAAGGTGAATAGAGCATTGGGAAGCCTTTTTCCAGATTGATGAGATATGTTGGTACATCAAACGCCATATTTCAGCCTACTTAACAGGTTCCTAATAAACTGGCTTCTCTGCAATGTACTAAAGAGATTGTTGAATGGGAACTGCATTCTTGGGAGGTGTTTTCCAAAAAGACATTACATTACAGTACATATCTTTTTTCAGATGTTGGTAATAATTTTGTAACATAACATTTAAACTTTGTTTCCTTGGCTTTCACTTTCCATTTCAGAAATTAGGTGAAAGTGTTCAGCAACTTCTTCTAGCAAAAATTGCAGTCTACTTGATGACTTTTTTAATAGTCACAGTGGCATGGGCAGCTCATGTAAGGTAGGAATACTGTGTTTAAATCTAAAAGCTAGAAAGTGCAGGAGATAACCAAGTCTCTGATGTATTTCCGTCCTGCTGCCAGACTTCTGAATTGTCTTTTGTTGAATAATATTAGAAAATCATTATAAAGAAATGCTACCCTTAGCAGTGAATAGCTACTCTTACACCACTGCCATAGTGATATAGAGAAAAGCAAGCATAATATATATTTTAGATTTACTTTTCTGTGTTTATTTACAGATCTTTTAGAGTTACTTCTCATTTTACTTTGAAGGGTAGATGTAATTAGATGTCTAATTATGCTGAAAAACCATGAATTTGTAACTTGCATGCTCCACAACAAAGGAACTGGTACAGTACAGCTGGCCTGTGTCCTCAGCAGTGGTTGTCACAAAATCAATTGTCATGTTGCAGATTCTATACTTTGTAGAGCTGTGGACACCCCCACCTGCCATGTCTAGGTGTTGAAAAAGAAATTGGCACACAGGCATCATACTGGAACTAGGGAGGTTTTTGTGTGAATTTTGAAATTTTAAAATGTCACTATGCAAATGGATTGGTTGCATTCCAATAAAGATGTGCAACCTGTAATTCAATATTTGAAGCTGGTACCACACATCCATTCCTTTATCACAGTGCTTTCCTTCACTCCTATAAGTAAACGCTGAGGTTTTATGGAGGGTGATGGGTGCTGTTGATTCTAAGTGACAGTCTTGTGAATGAAGGGTTTCATTAATAAAATCTGGGGACATTTGCAAGGAAAGCTTTTTCTTTGGGTGCTGTCTCTTCAGGAGAAATTATTCTAGGCCTTAAAATTTTGAAAATACTCTGCCATTGAAATAGAAACAAGTTCTTAAAAATTGCTCTGTGATTAAACTTGGTTGTATCTTGTTTATAAGACTTTTCTAACAAATTACTTTAATATTTGAGCTACATGAGTTTTGGTACCATGTGGAATTATTAATTCTGGGGCACGGGAAATTGGGTTCCCCCATACTATCATGAATTTACAATTCATATGTTGTATTGTAAAATATATTTTGTGAGTTGACTTGTTCACAATAACCTTACTTTGCTGTGCCTTGATAGGTTGTTTCAGGTGATAGAGCATATAGATGATGTCCTGGCTCTTCTAAATCTGGTGAGTTTTGTTAGACAAGCTGGATTGCTAACTAGCAGATACAGGTAACTTAAGTGAGTCTGTGAATATCCAAAAGTTTTTACAGTAAATAGCATAACTCTGACATATTTCCGAGTCAGGAAAATACAAAGATCTTTAGTTTCAGTGTGACTGATTGATAAATAACTTGCTTTTAACTTGAAAATGTTTTACTATAAACCGAAAGAAACACTACATTAGGTTAGTCTGAAGTTCATCTGAGGGAACTGAGTATTTTACAATGTTGTTTTAAACTATATTGTTGGAAAGTATGCAAGCACACAGTTATTCTAATTTTGTTAATAATAGCACTGTTGGAGCTCCATGAGATAACACTAGAGGAAATTATTTTAGAAGAATAGGCCAAGACATCTAATTCTTACCTAATGTAGCTTTCAAGGCAATGCATTTCGTTATGCTTTTGTTTTGTTGGGTTTATAAAAATTTTGCATTTTTAGATATGAAATATTTATAATCAGATATTAATGTTCTTGACAAACCAGAAACACCTATTTAGAAAGTGTGGTGTATTTGACATTGCTACATTAGAAAGAAGTTTCTTAAAAACCATAACATAACTTTTTACCTGGGATATTGATAATAAAACTGTACTGTTTTCTAAAATAAGCTCGTACAGTTTGAATAGACAATGTGGAAGACGTGTACAAAACCAGCCATTTGTTCTAGTCAAAACTCAAAAACTTCAGAAATGTGGGTATTTCTCATTATGCAGCACAAGCATTTGATCTCCTTGTAAAATACAAAGCAAGCAATGCCCTCATTGAAGATGTGTCTAGAAAATACATAGTGTTTCAATATGTTTTTTTCTGTTTTAGGCTTGTATGATGATCATAACCTTCTTGCCATATACAGTAAGTAGTTTTCTAAAATCTGACATATGTATAAATTACAGTGTTTGTGTCTTCATTTACTTGGAAAGGCTTCACCAAAGTATTCAGGAAAGTGTTGTTATAGTATAAGCTATCATAGTTAAGTGTTTCTTCTTTACAATTCATGAAGCTGTTTCACAACTTTCAAATATTGCATATTTTAGACCTGGCAGAAAATGGATATTACAGTTATGAAAAGTCATAGTATCATAGAATAGTTTGGGTTGGAAGGGGCCATTCAAGTCCTATAGTCCAACCCCTGAGAAGATCAGGAATGTCTTCAACTGATGAAGCTGCTCAAAGCTGCATCCAACCTCACCTTGTACATCTCCAGGGACTGGGCAGCTGTGCCAGTGTTTCACCACCCTCATGGTAAAAAATTTCCCATGATTTCTTTTAAAAAAGCAGCTGTATTGAAAAAGGTCCAGGTTATCTGATAAGAATTTTGGTAAGATAAATAAAACTGTGTTTCAAACTCCTCTTTATATGATAGGACATTTTTCCTTTTGTAATTTAGACTGATCTTGGTATCACCTCTGATTTGCTCTGCAAGGTTGATTCTGGCAGCTGATGGTTCATGTTTAAAATCTGCACAATTTTTGATCATACGATCTCAAAAGAATATTTGCAAATGAATACTATATTAACAGAACAAAACAGTTGCTTAAAATACATCTTGACTGCTTTATGTGTAAGACAGGCACATATGTAACTTATGTACATTGAGTATGCAAAAATAAGGCTGTGGTCTGTAAGATGATCATTATCAGCAAGAGAACATACTTTTAATTTTGCCTTGAAGCTGAAATTGTTTTTTGGAAAGCTGTCAATGTTACCTTAGTACTATACCCTGCTCTTTTTTTGTTTTGTTTCTTTTGGGGTTTTTTGGTTGGTTGGTTGGTTGGTTTTTTTTGTTGGTTTTTTTTTATGCTCCTCTAAAGAAGCTGCAGAAATTAATACAACAGGGAGCCTTGGAGGTAGAAAAAAAAGAAGATTCAAAAAGGTGTCCTAATATCAAGAATTTTCATAGCTATGACATCATACCAAAATCATAACCAGTTAAAATTTATCCTCCAGTACAAGCCACTCTGTAATTATTACGGAGGCACAGTGCCAGAGTGGCTAAGGTCACTGTTAACATCAGAGCAAAACCATCTCTCCAGATGCCTTTGGTTGAGATGCCTACCTGTATTTGTGGCTAGAAATTACATTTAATGGAGCTATGATGAAATGCAAATTATTTAGATTTATGAGTTTCAGTATTAAATGAAGAGTGCTTCTATTTCTCTACTGTTATTCCTACATTGCCTCTTAATTAAATATATGATCTTGTTGATTTTTTTTCCAGTTTTCCTTAATGGCCTCCTTTCCAGGGGTACCTTTTGGCATCTTCCTATTCAATGTTTGTGCTGTTGTCATTGGCCTTATACAGGTATTGCAGCTATCTATTTACATTTTCACTTTTAAATAGGCTTTCTTGCGTAGAAAAGAAATTAAGTTTCTTAGTGAGGGGCATACATTTCTAAATAAGTTATTTGTATAGCATTCTTTTTCAAAGTTGTGCCCATTATGATAATACAATACCTGTACATAAGACAAAAGTTTGCTGTCCCATGAAGCTGTTTTATGCAGCTAAATCAGCTGATCTCAGTGTTCTCAGAATTCCTTTCCTACTCTTTGCAAAAATGCCTTGGGGAAAGAACAATTGACTTTTCCTGTTGATGTCTTTCTGGAACAGTGGATGAGGGAGCACAGGCTTTCAGCCTCAAGTCCAGAAGCACTCTTTCTCCTGGTGCAGTGCTTTGTTGCTTTCAGTTCCTTATTACAGAGGTCTTCGTTCCTCTTCATCAAGGATCAAAGGTCATGAGAGGCTCTGCAGAGGACACTAAAATCTTGACATGAAGTGTATTGTCAAATCACAGAGTTTCTAGGACCATATGGGAGCGAAGAATAAGTTTGAAAGTGTTTTGGAATGTGTTGATTTATAGTTCTGTGTCTTATATGTAATAAGTTCAGTAATGCTCTTTGCCTTGCAGGCTGTGATAGTAGCATATGGATTCTATCACCCACACTTACTAAATCAACAGATACAGGAGTCTGAAAATCAGAATTTCTATAAACGCCATATCTTAAAGATTATCCTAAGAGGACCAGTTTTGTGCTTTCTAGCGGCCATATTTTCTTTTTTCTTTATTCCTTTGGTAAGTTCTCTCAGTTAATGGAAAGCTGAAGCAGCAGTTTGTATGAGCCATCTTTAGGACTTTGTGTGAAAATAACGATGTATTTTGCAGACTTTCTCAATTGCCTGTTCTAGGGTGTTTTAATCATGACTGCTATGTTGCATTGGATGAATTTAATCACATGTATCAAATTGTAACTTGATCCATGAGTTTGTAAAAGAATGTTCTGCTACAGTATTACTTGCTATGCCTGCTTTTTGTTTGGTTTGGTTTTGTTTTAAGCAGATTTTCTAAACCCTACCTTAGTATCTTACGCATCAGAAGTAGTTGAGGTAATATGGAAGCTTACATTAAATGAACATCACATTGCAGATACTGAAGAAGAGTGAATGCAATTGCTGCAGTAACTTAGGATGTAAGAGGAAGCAGAGTAGGGAGACCAGTTAGCCCACCTGCATCTCAAAACAAGACAAGTTTTGTCTAAGGACTGCTTCTTCTCTTCCGTCTTTATGTGATGTCAATGAGTTGCTCCTATTTATTAATAGCTTAAACTCCTTTCTGGAACCCCTACTCAGAAATGAAATCTAGTTTTTGAATGCATCCTTAGCTTACATTCCTTTTGTTCTTTAGGAAAAGATTTGAGAATTTTGAGAAAGATTCCACAGGAATTAGAAGTATTTAAATAATCCCCAATTTTGTGAGAAATAAGGTTGCTTTTGATGAAAGGAGCAGTTACAAGCCCAAACATTAAAAGGCCTACTTTTATCTGAAAATATGTTTTACTCTTCTTCCTCGCTCCATTCACTGTAGTTGCTTATTTCCACTATTAACAATGGTGAAATTATTCTCCAGGTTGTTCCTAGGCTTATTAGACCTGTGCAAAGCCTGTGAAGCACTTAGGAACCACAACATGTTTTTGTGACACAAATAGTAGAATCTTAGAACATAATGAATTGGAAGGACCCATAAGAATTATGTGGGAAAATTCTTCAGCTTCCAAAGTGGCTACTCCTGTACATTTTGTTAGCAGAATTTTTTCCCTGCTTGTTTTAGTTTGCTTCATTACTGGTACTAAATTAGGTAGGAAAAAGCAGTATTTGGAGATGCATAAGCATTTCAGTTAAGCCTTTGTTTTTGAAAGTCAGGATTTCTTTTTCTCAATGTGATTAGTTCTAAGACTGAGAGTTATAGTTTCATATTAAATCTGGAAGGTAATTTATATTTTTATAACTATAGTTAAGCTGTTCATCTTCTTCTCCAACAGTCTTACGTGCTTCTTGGACTCGTAATTGTTTTTCCGCATATCACGCGATTAATTACATGGTGTAAAACCAAAGTTCTTGGTGAGTAACAAAATTCCTAGGCATATGTTTGGATTAGATTGTCAACATGTTATGCAGACAGCCCAGAACGAAGTATTTTCAGTTCTGCTTTTATTTTCAGTCTCAGTACGTAGTGGTTTTAGAGTTTATTGATGTGTTTCTGAACAGTGTCTCCCTTCCTCCCTGGTCTCCCATAATCGTGGTGAGACTTGTGTAAGGCACAACACATAAAGATCATTTCCCAGTGCAAAACCTTTCTGGTTTGTCTTGATAATGCGAGTGCATGCAGACACACGTAGGTATGATGGCATCAGGCCATCTATCCCTTTTCCCTCCTCAAGAGGGAGCTTGGAGATAGAAGAACATAAGGAAGCAAGCTTTCTTCCCTGCAATGATGAATAGTTGCACATTTTCAAATAGGCAAGTGCTGCACCTGTAAATCAAACTTTCTCACAATAGTTAACTGTTCATGGAATTACATCTTATTAATCTAACTGTTTGCTTCATGTGATTACACCTGCTTTTACATTCCTGTGGAACCTTAACCTTTTTCTTTGTCTAGTCTATACCCCTGAAGCAGTTTATTTCGGCTAGCTAGGCAGTTCTGAGTTCAGTCTTTAGAGATGTGTTTGACATTTCCTGTAAAAGCTACACCTTTGGACAAAAGTGTTGCATTACTTTAGAAGAGGTCATTTGATATCTCGGTTCAGCCTCCATGCTCAACACAGGTTTTTTTTCTGCCATGTAATATAAGTTCTCTAAGAAGAGAACTAAGCTGTAGAGGCCCTACAGCTACTAGGGCTTCCTGAGACGCAGCATCTGATTTGTTTTGTTCAATTACTGCTTTGAGTCATTATTCAATTGGTGGAAATGGTTTGCCAAACCAAAGGCAAAGTTTAAAGGACAGAACTTTTCTTCTGTTCCTGAAACACTTGTCTTGAAAGAAACATAAATTTCAGGGAGAGGCACATATGCCAGAGAAGGCGAGTCACCGACATGTGTGAACTACTGGCATCCTTTTGTCTAAACAAAAATTTTGGCAGATGGGGGAAAAGGGAGGTCACAGTAGGTTGTTGAACTACTTTATTTTATACTTCTTTTCATTATTAAGCCTCTGGATTTGTTTCCAGGTCAGAGAGGTGAAGAGGAGGAACATCGTAGCTTAGAAACCTTCACTTTTTACCTCAGTGAGCCTCTGAGTAAGGAGCGAGTAGAAGCATTCAGTGATGGAGTCTATGCCATTGTAGCAACCCTGCTCATTTTGGATATATGGTAAGGCTTTGTGCTGGTTCTTACAGTTCATCTTGTTAAATATATTAAGTATTGCCTGTATGCAATATTTGAGGAAATAAAATTAATCAAACATTTTCTTTGACTTCCAAAATCTGCAGTACAGTATTGATTTTAAAGTAAGATTTTCTGGAAGGACACAGAGCAAGATACTGTCTGGAAGGACACAAACCAAAGATACTTCTAACTCCCACATTCCAGCAGTAATGATCATCAGTGTGTATGATACCTGTTGGAGTGTAGAGTGTAGAAGAACAAAGTTCTCTTTTTCTCTTAGTTATGTTTTCAGATTAAAGCCTTTTATCTATAGAAGCTGTTTAGTCACTGTAGGGGCTATTAACCCAAAGGAATGTCAACTTGCATTCAGATTTCCTTTTATATATTATTTCTTTGCAGAGCTGTTATTTAAAACACTGTTTCTGAATTGTAAGTTTGTAAGTACAGAGTGGATTCTTGATGTTCACTGCTTGCTCAAAGCAGCATAGTTCAGTCTTGCTCCAAATGCATTTTTATAACAGTAATATGCAAAGTAAAATAATTTTTCTCTCCACAGTGAAGACAATGTTCCTGATCCCAGAGAAGTTGAAGAGAAGTTCCATGGCAGTCTTCTTGAAGCTTTAAGTGAATATGGGCCAAACTACCTTGCTTATTTTGGCTCATTTGTTACAATTGGTCTCCTGTGGTTTGTCCATCACTCTCTCTTCCTTTATGTAACAAAAGCTACCCGATTAATGGGGCTGCTCAACATACTTTCATTGGCTTTCATTGGTGGGCTTCCACTAGCTTACCAGCTGACCAGTGAATTTGCAGAAAAGTCTCATAATGAAATAGAAGCCATTCAGATCAGCTGTGTTATCACTTTCTTTGCCAGCATATTTCAGTTTGCAATATGGACTACAGCCCTCCTCAATGAAGAGGAAACTTTGCATGCCTTTGCTAGATATGGTGGCAAGGAGCACGCCTTCATGTTTGCCAAGCTGGCTCTCTACCCTTGTGTAAGCCTTGGGGCCTTCTTTCTAACTTGCTTGTTAAGTGAATTTAGCACAGCAATTTTCCATCTTATGCAGATTGTAATTCCGTTTGCTTTTCTTGCCTTGCGCATTTTGGTTAGAATTTCTTTAACTGCCATAAAGTCTGTGATGTCTCTCTCCAGACAGAAGGTTGTATTGTTAGAGGAAGAGGAGGCATGCTTGTCTCCAAATGAAACACTGTCCTAAATTTCTGCACAGTGCATGTGAAGTTATGAGATCAACTTCAGTTCCTCTGATTCGCATTATATTTATGTGTGGATTATATTGATGTAAACCAAAGCCTGTATTGACCATAACTGGGGCATATTTATGTTTAAGCTGGTCATACTCGAGACCCTTTCTCCAAAATCAGCTATTGAAAATACTGGGTAAACAGGGGATGCAAAGAAAAGCATGTTTCCCTTATTTTAGTGTTGCCCTTTAGGAAAAAATGCTGCTTGACATATAATTGCAGCAATGATTGATTAAGAAGCGCACAGATACCTAGCAAAATGGCAGCCAGACACAGGCATGGAAGTTGGTTGAGCTTCTGTGTAAGAGAATGGGAGGCATGGAAAACACAGATACCTCTGAATTTCTGGATGGCACTTCACAGTAGAAAATACGTGCATACAAATTACTGATTTTCTTTTTTTTTTTCTTTTTAAAATTTTTTTAATGGTTACACTGTCCTGCATAGTTACAAATGGGGATAGCAGTTGGAAATCTAACTGTGTTTGAGTGGCTCTGTGTGTGAGTTAAGATGGGAGTTGCAATTGTGATAGGAGTCTTCCAAGCTGTCTGAACACAAGTTCTTTGGGCATATTCTATTTTTTTTGTAAAAAGGATGTAATAAATGAGGATTCATGGGGCTTTGCATCCGAGTATCAACTAGCTTTGATATTTTCTGAGGGAAAAGAGCTCTGTGATTAGACGTAAGGTTTTTTCTGTTCTGCAGAAGCTGCTCATCTGAAGTGTTTGTATTTCTTAGGCTTTTTCTGTCTGCTTTGTGTCTGTCAATGGAACATCCTTCTGTTATTCGGAAAGCATGGTGTCATATTCAAGAAGAGTATGAGACTGCAGTGTGTGAGAGTTCCACATCAGGTAAGGGAGTTGAGCTTTCTCCTGAGTTGTGGACAACTAAGGGATCCCACAGATTTCTGAGTCTTGGGAAGACGGCAGAAGAAACTAACCCCTAGAAGTTCCTGTCCTTGATATGTTGTTGTTTTTTTTTTTTTTTTAACACTTAGATGCAGCTGGATAAGTTTTTCAAATCATCTGACCTCTGGCTGCCTTAGAAGCAGTTACATTCCCTTTGGCAGAGCAGTTAATTTGTACCTTGAATTGTCTTAGTGCCTGACAACTTTAATGCCATAATTCAAGGCATTTGGGGAATTTTGCTGTTCATCATTAAAAAAAAAAGGCAAAATATGCCTGAAGAAATTATAGGTGAAAACAATTCAAATATCTCTTTTCAGTTGAGATCAGTCTTGAAAGCACTTGTGCTTTTGTTTTGAAGCACCTTGATACCGAATATGTAATTATGATTACATACTTCTTGTGAAGAGTATGTTCAGCTATTCAAGGGGATTTATACCTAGTTGTGGTTAAATTACTTGCATTGTGTTGTGTATAGCAGTTTTTCTGATACTTAATGAAAGCACTTCTGGTTCTCTATGGTTTTGTTTCTAATGTGCAGCAGACACATAGTAAGTAGTGAATATGTATTTGTAATAAATTGCAATCAGTGAAAAAACAAAACTTCAAAGCCATTTATTTGTTCTCAGTGAACTTTAAGGCCGATGTCTATAATTAAAATGACATTAGTTGGTTTTTTTTCTTACATGATCACTAGGCCAACCTCAGCAGTTTGTGAATTCTTTTTATAAAACACCAAAATGTTTTTAAAGTGATATAAAGAAATGTTACACCGTCTAGTCCAACCTTCCTGTTGAAAGTAGCGTTGGCTAGACTGGTTGGTTGCAGAGGTCTGTGTCCAGTCAGGCTGAGCATCTGCACAGAGACACCGTAACCACGGTGATCCATGATGGGATCATTAAGGTTGCAGGAGACCTTTATGATCCAGTCCAGCCACAGTGCCACTGTGACCCCTAGACCACTAAGCCACATCACCTGCACCAGATCCTCATGCCTCTCGAACACCTCCAAGGATGGTGACTCCACCATCTCCCTGGCCAACTTACACCAATACCTGACTCCACTGACAGTGAAAAAATTGTACTCAACGGGTTTTAATGTCCAATTACCCTTAGGAGTAAAAAAAAAGTAAGAGGTGAATTCCCTGCGTTTCAGTCTGTGTCCATTTACCACTGAAAAACATCGATGAGATCCACCCCCTTCTCAGTACAGTCTTGGCTCCTCCAGCCTTTCCTTGGGGCGGAGACGCTGCGGCCCCGGCGCCGCCGGAGCTCTTTCAGTGACGGACTCGCCAACACCCGGGAAGCAGAGCACAGCCTTTGGCTTCCCGGTCACGGCTGCTCCCCGCCTCTTCACCCCGCCGCGCTCAGTTCCGGCCGCCGCCGCCGCCAGGATGATCCCACCGGTGCAGGTCTCCCCGCTCATCAAGGTGAGGGCGGAGGGGGGATCACCCAGGCTGTCCTGGGGGCGCAGGGACGGCCGCCTAGGCCGGCGGGCAGGGGCCAGGGCCCGCGGGGGCCGGCCGTGCCTGTGAGCTGAGCGAAGGGCGCGCGTCCTTGTCTCTACCTCCCGCAGTTCACCCGGTACTCGGCGCTGCTCGTGGGGATGATCTACGGCAAGAAGCGATACGGTGAGTACGGCGTCCCGGACGGCCGCTCCCCGCTGCCCCGCGCCCGCCGCGCAAGGGCACCTTGAAATGGCCCGGCCGCCATTTCCCTCCCCAGGCCCGGCCGCGGCCCTGCCAGGGCGGCCCTGCTGGTGTGAAGCCACAGATCCCTATGAAATGTGCCTTTCTGCCAGCAAAATTGGCTTTTTCTCCTTTTTAAGCGACGCCGCAGGAGCGGAGCTTTCCGCCGCGGGTTCGGGAAATGGTTTTTTAAAGGGGTTATGTTGATGGCAGACTACCTGAAGCCGATAGCTGAAGAAGAGAGAAGAATAGAGGCGGAAGAGAAAAAGAAACGTGAGGAACTGGAGCGGATTGCAAAAGAGATTGCAGAAGGTAGTTCCTCGGTTTAGTCTATTCATCCCACACTGTCTTGCAGGTGTTAGGCTGCAGGACTGGTGTTCCACCGCAGTGCTCTTAGGAGAAATTGAGGCCTGCAGCTAATCTCTGGAGGTGGTGGTTAGGGCCGTGTGAGGAGTAAATAGTGCTGCTGTTTAATTGTGCCTGCATTTTGAAAAGTTCATCACAGCAAGAGTTAATAGTTTTGTGATAGTCAGGGCTTGTTTAATGGCTGAATTTCTCCTGATGAAACAAACGGCTGAAAGCTGCTGGATATTCTGTGAGAAATAACGGAATCCACGTATCAAGTGTGGCAGCATGTCTCTTATTCATCCGGATGTGCAAGCCCTTTTCTCCATGCAGTGCAGAGTCCTCACAAATATGACTGAATATAGGGCATAGGCAACGGTATGTAATTGCAACTGAAGACTTCTAAGTGGAGTCACACGTGTATTGTTAGAGGTCAGCTTTTTTGCATCTTGCAGTATTAGAGGTCAGCTTCATTTGTTGTGTCTTTGCTATGAAGATGTTGTTTTGGAGGGTATCACTTGCAACTGATACTGCTGCTTTTGTTCTTGTTCCCTTCCACCAATAGTATTCCTGCTGCAGCATTGTTTTCCTTGTTCTTGGGTTTATTTCTTGTGTTCTCTTTATGGTTCTAATAGGGGATTCCTTCCCCAATGCCATACAGAGGAGTGTGCTCTCTAGCTTTGCTTCACTTAGGGGTTTTAGGTAGACTTAAAACTAAGAAGAATTTTAAGAAAATTGATTAATAACTCAGGCTGTTATTGATGCAGATACACACTCAGTATCTCTTTCCATGCGGAAGAGTAACATTTGCTTTGTTCTAAACAAAACTAGTGTTGAACAAAACACTAAAATTAACTATGCATACAGAAATTCAAATATGTTTTGTATATGACTTACTATAGACAGATCTATTTTACCTGTTTAAATACATCATATCTATTGGTCGTGGACTAAATAAATGGGTCTTTTAGATGTTCTCTAGTTACATGAAATTTTCTGTATTTTTGGAGATGGAGGCTGTACTGTAATGTTGCCAGGCCACCTAGTAAGGATCTTGTCTTGATTATTGCTTTAGAATGTCTAATCTGTTTAAAAGTGGCACAAAGGTGACAGGTCTGCTGTTCCCAATAATAGGTTTGGTCTATTTTTTTCAGAAAAGCAATTGCCAGACTCTCATCTGCAGTGCAGTTGCTGAAGGTTGTTACTTAAAGATGGACATAGATGTAATGGTAGCTTTTTCTGGGCTTCTTTGAATCTTCAGTTCAGAAAACTGTCTTTTACTACTGAGTAATGTTAAAAGTTTGCCTTCACCCCAGAGCAGTGAATTACAATTCTGTTGAATAAACACAAATGGGAATCATACATACTAGCCATAAAGAAATTACATATTCTTTGATTCCACTAGTGCTTTGCATGTTTTAGTTCTGCATGGCTAATAGTCCTAACCATGTTTGTGTTTTCTTCCCTTTTAGCCAGTGAAGATTCCATACTGAAATAAACAATAGATTTCATCTGAATTTCAACATGGCTCGGCTCTAAGCTGCCCAGTGGTTTTTGAACTCTGTGTGATATTCTATCAATAAAGTACTTACTACACTTCAATTGGTGTTTCTTGAGTGAATTGCACAGAAGAGCAGCAGAAACAGGGACAGAATATGACTGGAGGCAACTGTCACAATCTACCTGTTGTTGCTACTGAAACACCCCATTGTATTTCCCCAGGAAAAGCCAGTCACTACCCTCCTTATCCACAGGTAATGATTGATCATAAAATTCATACAATTCTATATATATGTCAAGTGCGGGAGGTTGGGAAGGCACTGACTGCCTGAATCTGTTACTTAAATGGCTTCACCAGGAAGTTCCATAGAATTGTAGAGTGCCAAGGATTGGAAGGGACCTTCAGGATCATGTGGTCCCAACATCCCCCTGCCATGGGCAGAGACACCCCACACTAGATCAGGTTGCTCAAGGCCTTACCCAACCTGCCTTTGGACAGTGCCAGGGTTGGGGCACCCACTGTTCTCTGGGCAACCTGTTCCAGTGTCTCACCACCCTCACCATAAAGAATTTCTGCCCAATATTTAGCGTAAATATCCCTTCTTTCAGTTTGTACCCATCACACCTTGTCCTAGCACAACAGTTCCTGACAGAGAGTCCATCTCCAGCTTCCCTGTGGGACCCTTCAGATACTGTAGGGTTGCTAGGAGGTCTCCACACAGCCTTCTCTTCTCCAGGATGAACAGCCCCAGCTCTCTCAGCCTGTCTGGTGCTTCAGTCCTCTTATCAATGTCGTGGCCTCCTCTGCACTTGCTCCAACAATTCCATGTCCTTTGCTGGAGGCACAAGAACTGTTCAGAGTACTCCAGATGGGCTCTCACCATAGCAGAGCAGAGGGGCAGAATCCGTTCCCTCACCCTGCTTCTCACTGCTTTGGATGCAGCCCAGGATCCCATTGCCTTTCTGGGCTGCAAGGGCACATTGCTGGGGCATGTTGCGTTTGTCATCATCCATCACCCAAGTCTTCTCTTCAAGGCTGTTGTCAATCACTTCTCCACTCAACCTGTAGCTGTGTCTGGGATTGCCACAACCCAGATACAGGACCTTGCACTTAGCCTTCTTGAACTTCATGGGGTTTGCACAGCTCTGACTCTCCAGCCTTCCGGGTCCCTCTGGATGGCATCCCATCCCTCCAGGGTGCTGACTGCTCCACAGAACTTGGCAAACTTGCTAAGGGGTGCCCTTGACCCCACTGTCACTGACAGAGGTGTTGAGCGTTGTCAGCCCCAGTACTGATCCCTGAGGGACACCAGCTGTCACTGGTCTGTATGGACGATGAGCTGTGGATCACAATTGTGCATTTCTGTCATCTTTTTTTTTCAGTTTTGTTATCACAGTGAATTACTGCTCAATTTTTGCAAATGGCAGAGCAGTCAGATTTGATTCCAGCTTGTCAAGCTGTGCTGTGGCCTGAGGAATTGGTGCTGACTCATTAGTCAGATGCTCTAAATACTACAGATGGACAGATGTTCCTCAGAACTAAGTTACAGCTGAATTGTGTGTCTCTTTCATAAGGAGTGACCCTCTATGCATCCTGATTATGCAGGAGAGGTTTGCCTTGCTTTCCATACAGTCTTCAAAAACTGGCTTTAGACAAGAAAGCTGTCCTTGTAATTCCTCTTAGAAGGGAAGAATTCCTATGTGGGGCAGGAAAGGTACCATATATCTCTTCACAGCCATCCCACAGGGACCAAATTAGTTCTCTGTCACCCCATTCTGGTCAGACAATAGATGATTTTCAGGTTCAAGAGAAAAAAAGGCCAAGAAAATGAAGGAAGCAAAGAAAAAAAAGTATTTCCTCTCATGCTTGTTCTATATTCTGGAAAACACTACATCCCCCTGTCCTTCTTTTGGAACTACATTTGTGTGACTCCTGAGTACTCTGCTGCTTCTTGAGACGGAGTTAAATGATTTTCTACTGAATCTACTGGATGTTTTTTCTAATCCTGTAGTTTTGTGGAAGGAATAGAGGAAGAGGTACAAAGATTATTACATTTTTAGTAATACAGTAATATTTGATTATTATCTTACAAGTATTATGATAGATAATGCAAACTACATTCCACCTAGACTGAGCAGATTTAAAATCTTGGATCTAGTATTCTGGGCTTTCATGGAGATTTCCTTATACAGGATCTGGAGACGCTGGTAGGACAGAGCGCCTTCACTGTGCACAAAGACATGCACTCCATCTGCCTGAAAGGTGGAGCACTTCCCAGGCTTAGTTCAAGTCGGGCTGTGGCCAGTGGGAAAAGACAGTAAGCATTTCTCTCAGATCTACAAGAGATGGCTGAAGATTGCATTGTCCAATCTCCCTGTCAGTTTTTCCCTCCCTTTCTGCCAGAACTACCCTCACAGCTCTTCCAGCAGCAGAGGTACATGCTCCCACATCTCTGATTGTGCCAGGTCAGCCATCTCCACTCAGAACCCAGCAGCAGTCTATGCTCAGCAGAACAAATGGCTGAAGGGCATACACATGCTCTTTTTCAGTAGCAAAGAGGTCCTGTTCTGTGTCAGCTTGTCCTACCCCTTCCATCAGGGACAGTGGATGATGGCCAAGATGCAGGATTAAAAATCCCTTGACAGTTTCTCACTCGGGCAGGCCTCTTCTCCTGCATCAATGCAAGATTTACATTCCAGCCCTGAGCATCTCTCTTAGAATCTCTCTCTTAGAATCTGAGCATATCTCTTCTGCCAGTCTCACAGGGATATTAATTTTCCTACCCCCTCAACCACCACCTTGATAACCCCCTGGTCTCCCACCTCACTTGAGAGCTGCATCAAGCCAAAGGTGAAAACACTTAACTGGATTGTAGGCAAAATATCCCACGATCAGATTTAAATTCTCTACAACCCGCAACAGACCTTTCCTGAAACTGTGTTGCAATGATGTACATCTTTTACCAGGCCTGGTGTTCTGACCTGCCTTTGAAGCAGAGTGGGTTCCTGTTTATAGATTCCTTGGGTGGGTTAGAGTGAAACAGCACCAAATGACTAGTATGTATACACGAAGCAGGTTTATTTTTAAACAATTTGGTTGCAGTGGAAAGGAGGTATGTAGCTCTTTTGGTTCTTTTCTATATAAAAAAGAGTAAAAATATCATGAGGAAAATACAGAAGGAAAAGAAACAGAAGGAAATAACAAGAGTGGATAGTGGAAATATCCAGTGATAAGAGTCGATCGTTTCAGTTTTGGTTGCCTGGTCATCACTCTGATGGTCACAGTCTTGATCTTGTTCTCCATCTTGATCTCCCCCCTTCATTGTGGGTGGACGCTCATGCAACAAAGAGTTCAAAGGGTTATTATATGTTCAAGCCTATGTGGGAGCACCCTGACATGTCCCCTGGAGAGGGGTTTTATACTGCCTGATGCAACACTGTGGAAATGAGTCAAGGTGGTTCTTCAGGGATCTTCAATGCCTTATGTCACCTTCTAATGGCACAACTGCTGTTTGGCCCTGATTGTGGCAGCTGCATAGTTTTGCCAGTTGTGCCTTATAAGAAGGGAGGAATACCCCCAGGCCTATGTGTGAACACCCCTATGCCTCCCCTGGTGGAAGAGTTTTGCATTGTTAGATGCAGTTGTGCCTCACCAGAAGGAAGGAGATTGTCATGATAAAAACCATTACCCTACCTCTGCAGGATTTGCTTCTTGTGTGCCTTTTTCCCCATCTGATGTGAAAACACTTTCTTTGAGACATTAGTACCAGGTTATCATGGAAAATGGCCAAACCAGCCCACCCAAGCAAAGTTTGGTCCATCACACCTGGGAAAACAGTGGACAAATCTGTTTCTTGGCCCTTTTCTTCTCCATGTCTAATATATCCAGGCAGCCAAATCCCAGCTGCAAAGGGAGACCACTGCAGGAGGAACTATGCCAAATTTTGCCTGCATCTAACTGGCCAATACCTCCAGTGAGAAACACTCACCTATGGAAAGAGTCCTGAGAAAAAGCCTCCTCCACTGGCACCCCACTCGCAGTGTCCATGGACACCCTCTGCATGCATGCATGCATATTCCCCTTAATAGCTGCAACATGCCTGCCCTGATGCTCTGAGGACAAGCTGTGCTCCCAAGTGCATGTGGGCAGACAGGGCACAGCCACCCACAACTCACTGGGTGTTGATGGGAAGGCTCCCCATGCTTCTTGTGTGAGCAGCCCTGCTGGAGCACCCTGCAGTGCTCTGAGTGCTTTACACTTGTTTTAGGGAGCAGGAAGGTTGGCCTCTAGGTTTTATTTCCCAGATAACATTTGAGAATGCGAGGAGCTTTTCTCAGCATTTAAGTGTACAGTGTCTTGTGATCATCAAAAGCCCAATGCTTACCATTTGATTAGGAATTTTGTGCCATGCAATATCCTTGAGGCATTTTTTGCTTAAAAAAAAAGAACAAAATTTATTTGACTTCTTCTGCTGTGTGATGAAACTTCCCATATGATCCTCTGTTTTTTTAAGACCCCATTTGGAGTACTGAGAACAGTTCCAGTGCCCCCAGCATAAGAAGGATGTGGAACTGTTGGAGCAAATGCAGGCACTGACATTAGTAAGAGCACCAGACAGGCTGAGAGAGCTGGGGCTG
>VWYI01030312.1:23703-36548 GCA_013399455.1 Anthoscopus minutus | reverse complement strand
AAAGGAAAGGAAAGGAAAGGAAAGGAAAGGAAAGGAAAGGAAAGGAAAGGAAAGGAAAGGAAAGGAAAGGAAAGGAAAGGAAAGGAAAGAAAGAATCTATGAAACAAGGAAACAAATATGCCAAAAACCAATCCTGGTATTGGTAACTCTGTGAGAAGGATTTCCAGCAGTTGCTGTCCTGACAGTTATGTCCCAACAAAACCAAGCAGCATCACCTGCTCCCTTAACTATTGTAATGCCTTAAAAATTAGTACAGTGGTGAGATATGAGCAGGTTCTTGAAAGTACAACATACTGCAAGTTATGTCAGCTGATAAATGCTTCCACCTTTGTTGGCAGTACAAGAAATCTTTTTCTTTAAATTCTAAGCAAACTGCAGAAACCTGGAGCTAGCTGGAGAATTTTTAAAGCTACCTGGTTTAATATACTTTGTCAGGCATTGTAAACTTTGTTTATATAATCAAAATATATATAGGGAATTCTGATGAATGGTTATACACAATACACCCTTGTCTGGAGGGGCATGAGATGTGCAGAAATCTGAGGTTTCAATATTAGCAGAGAAAAGAGTTAGGCCATACCACAAAGTGACTTGTGTATGTGTTTTATCATCAATAATCCTGTGTCTTAGCTCAACCAAGTCTTTGCTTGCAGTTCATGGACCAAGGAGTGCAAGGACCAGTTTGTTCCTAACAGCTGAGGAAGTGGTGGTATATAGATGGATGGTGCCATTCAGATATTGTATCTCCAGAACAAGTGTTCTGGGTATTCCAACTTCCTTCAAATTCCTTTTTTAGACTGTTTAAATTTTGTGTAATTATATTGCAGTGCAAAACACGGAAGCAGTCTCTGGTCTTGATGTAGTATTTTGAAAGCATATTTTGAAAGCTCATTGCTAATTAGGAAGCTATATGTCATTGAGTTTCAGCTTCATGTCCCAGAAAGTTAGAAGGTGCTGCTCTGAAATTTTGGCTTTTTTGGCCCTTGGGTGTGAAATAGACTATGAGCTGGACATTCATCTGCAATGAATTTCTTGTTACTTGTGTCCTTCCACTCTCGAAGAGAACTTGGTATAGCCCTGGCCAGTCCATTTGCCGTTTATGAGTATTTTCAGGGCTGAAATGCTAAGTAAAAAAAAAAAACCAATAAAAAAACCCCAAAACAAAACAAAAGATCCTGACATTTCTTCCCTTAGGGGATCACATAGCCCTGCCTTTTTGACAATAGAGGGTTAAAAAGTCATGTATGATTTAATTGAGTAGAAATTCAAAATTCTTTTGAATGATTTGAGTTTTCCCACCAAGTCTGAGGTCAGTATGAAAGGCAGCCTCCCAGACCAAGTGTCTTAGAGAAGAGAACTGCTGCATGGATGAGGGGCTTTCAGAGCAAAGCATCACATTTGGCCTTTGTAAAGTGCCAGCTTCTGTCTGCCTTTCACACATGGTGTACATGACCAACTTACTTGAAGTAGAGTGCCAAGTCTGTTGCTATAATGGCAATTTCCATCAGGTGAATCACATGCTCATGCTGTCTGCGGTTGAGGTTCTGACATATATTCAGTGACTGGAAAGCAAAGGAAAGGGCATTGAAAAAGCCAGGCTCTATGTTGTTATGAGCTCCTGGCCACCTCCCTTTCCCAAATACGTTTACTTTCTTTTTCTTTCCATAGTTTGGCTTGCTCCTCTCAGAGGACTGTGAGCACATTGACTTCATTTGTCCTACAATGAGCAGGGGAAGGTTGTTACACAGTGTCTACACAAACCCCGACCCCTGACTCCAGTGCAAATTTGCCTGAAATTAAAAGTTAGCTGTGGGAATGTGTCAGCCTTGACCCTGTCACAGGGGCTACAGGAGAACAACCCTGCATTTAACATATTCCTATGGGGATAATATGTGGCTTCTGAAGAAACCAAGACGTGCATTTAGGAAGCCTATGTGCTTTGGTCCTGGGTGAGCATAGAGTCCTTTGGAAATGAGACAACTGCAGTTTCTTGGCTTCCCAAGCCAGAGTAAGGTCTTGTGCTGACAACTCTATTGTTACTGAAAAACTTCCCTAAAAGAAAATTATTTGTGCCCTTATACTATAGCTCATTACCAACCTCCTCAGAGAGCAAGAATTTTCCAAATTCCAAGTGATGTCTCTCTAAAATAGAGGATCCATGAAGTTTAGCTAAAGGATTTTGAGATCTGTTTGTATAAAGGAAAAATTGAAGACATTAGTGCAGTACTAAGAAATGAAAAGGAGTGTCTAATTTTGTATTACATTTCCATCACACACAGAGGTTCAATTCTTTTTGAAAGGCTTATGAGTAGAACTTTTTAATAGATAATGACTTCAGTCTTATAAAAGACTCTTATGACATTGCTTGTAACTCTTTGGACACTGTAAAACAGTCTTCCAACTACAAATTTCACTCAAAATATTTTTCATGACTGCAGCATAATTTCTCAGCTTAGTAAGTTTGTTTTATTTCTGAAAAACAAGGATACCTGCAATCCTTGGATACCTTGCTGAAAAAAAGGCCCTCTTGCATCAAAAACACAAACCAGATTTGCTTAACATTTTTCTAAAGCTCTGGGAAATATAAGACAATATAGCCAGCAACCACTGCAGAAGAACTGTGATCTGACTACTTTAAGTGAGTAACAAAGCCATGACTAGGTAATAGAATTATGCAGTTGTTTATCTGCAGCTAATGACTGCCTACTGAGACCAATATTCTTTGTTGCTCAGTAGGTGCTTTGTTTCTGTAGGTAGTGCAATGCCAAGCATAGTGATTTCTCCATAGGTACAGCAAAAATCCTGTAATGCTCAGGATATTGAGTGCCTGCTCTGCACTTGTTCCACACTGTAATGGTGATGTAGAATTCTGCTTTAACCAAGAGCGGTTTTCTAGGAGTTAAAGAAAACCCCAGAGAGCTCTGAAAATTTTCCCCATGGGTCAAAGCATAAGCTCAAACACTCTGCAGCAAGCTGAAAAGCAAGGTAACTTGTAAAGGAAGGTTGTCACCCTTGTATATTAAACAGAGCTGTACTGGAGTTTGGTGTGATCACAGCCTGATTCCACTCCAAGCAGGAGCAACAGAAAATGGTTTGAAGTGGTAAGAAAATGCTTACTTCATTTGGTAGAGGTTGTTGGTTCCCCTGTGGTCAATATCATGGCACAGAGCAGCAGTTACCATTGCAAGGGCTTCGAGGTCAGTGTAGTAACGCTTCAGTTTGCCAGTCTGGAGGGAAGAGAATTTATATGCCATATGTTAACACCTCTGACAGGAAAAGGTACTGAACAGAGACTGCTCTGTGCTGGGGATGTCCTGGGACAGTCCTGGAGAACTGTAAATATTTGTGAACTGAAACACAGTACACAGTTGACTTACAGGGAATCAGCTGGAAACAAAATATTTCAGACCCAGGCAGGCACATCGGTACTGTTTGTGTGTTTGATACACACATGCAGGGTTGGCTACCCACTGCTATAGAAGCCTTGGCCCTAGGATTCACCCAGGTTGTCATAAGCACCCTTCCCTGCCACTGGACACACAGTACTCTGTGAAGAGGCTCTGTGTCTCTCTGGACAATGTGGTCATCAAGCTGAATCACCTGAAGGATTGTTTAGGTGTGATAGGCATAAGTCTGCTGCCAGAAGTCTAGGCAGATGTGTGACAGGTGTGTGGAACCATCTTCACTGGTTCCTGGCTGGTGTGGAGCAGCAGTCTCACACCTGCTGTCCTTGTTGAGGCACCTGTTGCCCTGGGGACCTGTGAGAAATTACATGTGCCATGTTCACACTAGCAACAGACTTCTACCTGTGTCTGTTCTGGATGGAAATGGAAAGCATGAATTTGAGTTCATCCCAGCCCCCTGAATTCAGTCTTGCTCTTATTGTCAGAATCTACGGGAAGAGTGGAAGTTCTGTAGTCTCTCTCCTTGACTCTGCAGATTTAATCTGGAATCTGTTCAACACCATACACAACTGTATCTATGAGAATTAGAGCTCTCCATTCATTGGCCAATATTGACCAAAGCTTTCTTCACGTGTAATTCAGTGATTGCTACTTCAGGCACATGAAGACCTTGTTTAGAAAGACCTGTGCTAGGAGTGACACACACCTTTTTCCTACACCACAGCTGGAAGGGAGCCCTGTGTATTTCTCAGAAGACCTGCTGTAAACAAAGCTGTGCCACAGAATTAACCAGGATGGTGTAACCTTACCATCAGGAGTGTGAACATGGTCTGTGCAACATTGAAGCCATGACGCCAGTTGTGGTAAGTTATCTTCCGGTAGCCTTTGCTGACAGAGTACACAAACCTTACCAGAACCTGCCAGTGGGGAAGAGGATGTTAGTGTGGGTGATGAAGCTGCTGCTTGTTCATCTTGCAATAAGGGTCATGTACAGAAGTCACAGTTGGGATTCAAACCAGCTCTACAGAGGTGCGCCCAGAAACAGATCAGAAGCTGTAGTTGTAATGTCATCAGGCTGCCCTGATAATGTTGGTAAAGCCCAGTAGAGACCACTAAAATATAACTAGTTTTTAACCTCACTCTTTTATTTTTTGGAAGAAAAAAAATCGCAGAGATGCCTCTGGGATAAACAAGAATCAGCACTGTCTAGAGGAAAAACAGTTTCATCTTATTGTTTGTGAATTTATTGCATTACTTAAAAGATTTGTCCCTTTGTGATTTATTAATACTGATCTCTCTCTTCAAGAGATATGGATCCACAGATGTTGAGATGAATGATAGTTATATCACCTAAAGAATTACAATATAGGACAGTAAAGAGAAAACTCTTTTTTTTCCCTCTGCAGTCTACTTCTCCACCTGTACTTCCTCTTTGTGGCTACGCAGGTTTTCTTATTAAAGAGCAAATTATTTGTGAATGAGTATTCATTTCTTAAGATCTAAACTATAAGAATCACTGCTTTTCACACCTCTTCCAGGAGTTAATTGTTCCGGGGTAGATATTTTGAATATTTTTGACACTGACATTGTGCGTGCGAAAAACACAGAGGTAATTTCCCTTCACTTCCGTCCCCACCGCCCTCCTGCCTTTCCAGGGTGAAAACTCTTCCTTGCAGTTACGCCCAAATCCCACTAGATGGAAATCGACTTCACATAATGTACAGAAAAATCCCCTCGGGAGCAGCAGAGCTGCTGAAATGCCAGACGAACAATTCCTATAGGGTTTTGAACGGCAGAAATCGTGCGTTCACAAGTCAGGGCTTATGGAGTCCTTGTTCCCGCAGGATCACACCATTCCTGTCGACAGGTTGGTGCCAGCTGCGCCAAATGAAGGCAAGTCCATGTCTGCATGGGGATGAAAAACAAAGGGGCCTGCCGGAGTGAGCTTCAGCATGTCTTGGCTGAAAGCTGCAGGGTACATACTCTGGCAAAGAAAACAGGCACACAGGTAGGCACTCCCCATATCGCTCCTGGGAACTTTTTACACTGTGGCTGCGAGTGGCATTGCATACAGAATGTGCAAGTTTCAGAGTCCACCACTCACCCATAGAGACCTCATAGCACGCCCACATCCGTGCCAGGCAGTGAAGAGCAGAAAAGAGCAGAAGAGGCCAGCTTTATGCTCCAGTCCCAAACTGTTCCCTGCCCTCAGCAGGGTGAGGGGGCTCAGGGAGGAGCCCCTCCCTGCAAGCCCCATGAACCAAGTCCTGTGGCTGTTCTGTGAGCTGTGCTGGGCATGCACGGGGAGCTCAGTGCCAGCCGCAGCATGGGCAAGGCTGCTGTGCATCCAAGACAGGAGATCCTAGCTTTTGCCAGCTCATACCTCCTGTGGGATCTGGAACTTTTTCACCACGCCAAGCTCGTAGTACATCTGAATGCCACACTTCACCAGCTCTAGCTCAGTGCAGTCAAAATCAGAGAACCTGAACTCATAGATTTCGAATTTAGTGGGTCCCGGGAGCTCTTCTTTCTGTAAGAGAGGTGGGCTGATTTATTTGCTGTGCTGCTTTTGTCATTCCTAAGCTTTTAAAAATAAAAATGTATTAGTCTGATGTTTTCTTAAAGAATATATCACATAAGAAGACTGAAATGAAGCTTTTAATGAAAACCCCATCAGTGGAGGAAGAGGGAGGACAGTTTTGTGTAGGAAATAGTTTGTTTCCCGTTAGGCATTTGATTTTATATAGTTTGAAGACTCAAAATGGGAGAAGACTTACAGCCATCCTTAATTACTCTGAAAAAAAATATGCATGACGAGCCAAGGTGGGTGATGTGTTTCCAGATGGACTTTGAACTTGAGATAAAGAGGCAGAGAGCAGGGACTCCCCAGGAGCAGAAGTGCCCAGAAGTGCCCAGAAGGCACTTGCTGACACATACTAATGATAATCTCGAACTCACACAGCAAAGGAGGGCAGAGTATGCTTTGCCTTCACCCTTCACCAGGTAACAGCATGCCGACACTGGGAACTCTTCCCTACATCTATGCAGGCAATATTTGCTTGCCAGGGCTGTTCTTTCCAGCAGTGAATTGCTCTTACCAGAATGCTTGCCAGCTCCTCTTCGTCACACTCACTTGGCTCCTTCCCCAGCTTTTCTCGTGTTGGCTGCAAAAAGCATGGGTGTGTTAAGGAGACAACTGAACCCTACTGGAGTTTGCACTGGGCAGCTTTGGGGCAATTTAGGGCAGCTCTCATATGCAAATGGTACTTCTTTCCTGAACATTACTTCAATTTTTTGCCTTTCAACACATTTCTCCTGGTTGTGTTCTCCCTCTCCTTGATTTTGTTTTGTACTTCCCTCACTTGCAAATGTCCCCCTAGAGCCAGTGTTATGACTGGGTCCTCTAGCTTCATATCCTTAGGATTAAGGTTTTGAGGAGTGAGTCAGTTTCTGTTCCACTCCTACAGCCCTGCCCAGAGTAGCACCTCCAAGGCTGGCTTAGCTGAGGAGATTAGAAAGAACATAATGGTGCAGTGTGCCAAGTTGGAGAGCAGACCACAAAACCAAAAGAAAGACTTGTTCTTCCCCTGTGCAGTTACTAGGGCTCAGGTGCTGCCACCATGTCATGATGGCTGGTGATCTCTGTGAAATAGGAGACCTGTGTCTGTGCCATAAATCATGGGCCAGGCCAGTACACTTGGGTGCAAGCTTCATGTTGCGAGGCATTACCAGAATTTCCTGGATTTCATCCTTGTCACATTTCACGTGGTAGAGCACCATGTCCTGAGCAATGTCCTTACGGTTCTCCAACTTGTTCATCTTATCATATGTGTCTGTGTTGAGTACAGACCAACCCAGGAACTGTGTCAAGGACTTTGTAAGGGGAAAGAGAAGGAAACAGTGAAATAACCGTAACATCTGTTCCTCAATGACACAGAAATATGACACCTTATGATACATTTTTAAGGAAATAATAGCTTGACTTTGGCCAAAATTCTAGCAATGAGCAACCACATTTTTGCTCCCAGCTGTGACTTGCTCCTCAGCAAAGCAGCTTCCCTGCTGTTGAATCTGCCCAGGCCTGAGAGCATCCATGCTGTGGAGGCTGAGGGGCTCTCTGTCCAGTTCAGGGTACTGAAAACTATTTCTGTGTTGCTGCAGGTGTCTCCACACCTGTGGAAAGGTTTCTGTTGCAATGGTGGCAGCAGATCAGAGCTCTCACATCAAAGGAGAGCAAGGTGGTCTCATCACCTTTCACATGTATTTACTCACATCTTATGTTTTGCTTTCCAGTGGCAAATTCAAATTAATTTTTTTGCCCGTGGTCTTTTTGTTTGATAAGAAAAGTCTGTTTCAGGAAATGTCCTGATTAGTAACAGGTGCCAAGAGCTGAATACTCATATTTCACTGAAACTAGCATTGGAACATTTCTAAGGAGCAAGGTCTTTAATCACAGCCACTGTTGGTAGATTTAATAGCTTGCCTCCCTTTTTATCCTAGCTACACAGATAATTTCTGTGTTATTTTTTGAGGGACTTGCCCAGTCAGTGAGAGCAAACTGTCAGGTATGTGGACACAGGTCAGAATGGTTGTATTGGCACACAGTAGCTGCTCATGGCTAGGTGTACAATCCAAGAATGCTGAAAAAATATCACAAGAACATTGTTGGGTTTCCCACACCAAACCTCCCCAGTATTTCAAACAGTTGCTTTCAAAATTTTCAAGCTTATATATAACACCTCTCTAAGCAACAAAGATACCCACTTAGCTGCAAAACACTCGGGATGCTTTGCAGGTGTACATGGAACCTTTTAAACTATATGATTTTTTCCAGCAAGAAACTATACCTCCATGAGGGTTTCATCCTGTTCATCAAATGGTTTCCCATCTTTTCTGTTATAAAATGTGACAACACCAACAATTTCTTCCCTTCTATTCACTATTGGCATGGAGAGAACATTTTTGATAGTCCATCCGGATTCATCTAGAGGACCTTCCTTGAAGCAACAGCAAGCAGAAAGACATCATGTTCTCAATATGTTTTCTAAATACAGGAGCACTTCAGTTTTACATTCAGACTACAGGCAAAAGAAGCATTTATATGCCTAATATTGACATTACATTTCTGAAAAAAAATGAAGTTGAATCCTTGACAGAATTGGAAGTTTTCACGATACCTGAAAGTTAAACATCTCATCTGCAGCAGCATTCATAATGTTGCAAATCTAGGGGATCACACAGAAAAAAAAGTATTATAATATGGGCAATGAGAAGTTTAACTACCAAAACAATGGACTGAATCGCTGAGAAAGCAGCACAAGTGTTATTCATCTCAGAAAGACTTGGGGGATCCTAGGTTAAGTACTTACAAATCCACTTTCAGCCACATAGGCTGGCAGTCCAGTAACTAGTGCCCAGTGATCCGGGGTAGGATTTCTAACAAAAGAAAGATGTATAAGGGAAGTTAAAGGCATATGTTTACTGAAGAAAAAGATCACGGAGCTGAAGTGTGTTCAGCTGATTGTACAATCCAGATTTAGACCTGGAACCTCCAGTCCGTAAATGGTCCTGTTACTTTCAAAGGATCCATGTGCACAAGCAAAAATTTTCCACATATGTAAATACTTTCTCTTCAAGGATTCAAAACAAAATAACTGATAAAATATCAGTCCTCAGAGACTTTATAAAAAGTCATTCCTGGGAGTGAAGGCCATGTTTCAGACTTTTACACAGAGAAAGATAAAAGGAGACTCCTGGCTAAGGATGTCTGCCAGGCTGAACTTTGAACCCTGCTGTACACAACAAATGGGGACCTTTTATGCAGCACATACACTAATACAAAGCAGTACTGGGGAAACCCTCATCTATGGCAGATTTGCCTAAGCTGCCCAAGGCTCCTCTGAAAAATTCAGTGACAAGAAGAGAAGGTAGTTCTTAGAAAGAAGGAGTTCCAGTGTGTCAGGAGGGGAGAGCAGGCCAGAGGTAACCTTAAGATAGGGTCAGTGATGGAAGGATTGAGGTGAGGAAACCGCAGCACAAGAGCATCCTAGATGAGGCTGAGCCACTGAACAGAGAAGGCATGGAGGAGAGTGATGCCTCTGCCTGGCAAGGAGAGCAGAAAACTGCAGATAATCAAGGCAGCTCACTTGTACATCTAAAAAGATTCACTGGTTGAAGTGAATTTTGGAGCCCAACTTCCAAGTTTCCTTGAGAAACTGTTATCCCGCAGAAATGTGAGTTGAAGCATCACCTTACATTCTAACTCTCGATCCTCTATCAGTCCTTTACATTTCTCCTCATGGTTGTCTTTAAAACATGGGGAACCTTGCTTTTAGCTACACCCTGTGTCAGTACCTAGCATTTGGAGACTTGGCACTTACGGGATGACTTTAATGTCTTCTTTTCCATGTAATATATAATCAATGACCTTGTAAAAGACTATTTCCTATAAGTAAAAACAAAAAAGTGGAGTTAAAATGAGTGGTGAGTCAATCNGAGGGTGAATGAAATTTTGTTTTCACATACCCTGCCATCCGGGGTTCGAGGTCCTGAGTAGGGAGGTACTTCTCCCAACAGGACTGGCCACAGGTCAAAAAATTCCTGGTTTTAAAATTGAAAACGTATTTTTAGAGTACAAAAGTTTGTTCTGTCTCAAGCCTCAAAGTAACTATTGCTCTGCCATGCTGGTTTTGGCATTGTGTAAACAAGGCATGAAATAATAAAACTAATTCAGTACTAGTCAGCAGAATGATACCCAAATATCTAAATCTGGAAGTGTCAGGTGTGTTTATATGGCTGCATATTACCATATACTGCCTATACAGACAGTGCTGATTCATTCAGTGAAAAGTGAGCCCTGGCTGTACCCAGAGCAAACAGCTGTGACAATGTTTTTGTGTTCTTCGTTTTCCAAAGTGCGACTATTGCCTGACCTACTACTTCCCAGATTGAAGAAGCAAAACACTTATTTTGCTTTTTTTTCCTTATGCTACATTATAATGTTGATCAAAGTATCTTTAGCTTATACTAATGATCTTTTAATACACCTCTTCACAAGAAAATATGCTAAAAGAACTCTGTCAGCAAGACAGTCAGCCTGACCATGGGACAAAGAGAGCTCCACTGCCAAGGATGCTGTGTAACTCCCACATAAAGTTTGCCAAAGGTGCAAACCATCAGACCAAATCAGAGGTAACTTCAATTCTGTCAGCTTGTTTCCATGAAGCCGAATTTAACCTAAAAACCTGGATATTGTGAGCATGAAAGAGTCCTTAAGGAAGGTGTCTGGTTTGCTGATGGTTGCACAGGTGTCTCACTATACTTCTGATACCCACAGACTTTGTGAGGTATTGCTTGCGCTGCAGACTTTGACCAGGATTGCCAAAGTCAGACTCATCTTCCCTTCCTCTGTCTTGCCAGGGATGAGGTCTTCCCCTTTCCTCTGATTTCATTCACCCATTATCCTAACATTTGGGCAGTAGAAAAAGCGCCAACCGAAGTATGAATTGTGGCTCAAAGTTAGCTCACACTTTTACTTCCTCAGTAAACCTTACCTGCATGCATCACCCCTCAGTGGGTAACAGCAATCACAAAGATGCACAGCATGCATATGAACTCTCACCTTCTGCTTTGTCATGTCCAGGAGGCCGACTGAGTATCGGTCACAGTTCAGGTATGCCCTCACCGTATAAAAAGCCTTGTGGAACTGCCTCTCAATGTCCGTCAGCTCCTCGAAAACCTTATTAGCTGACCACAGCAGCACCTGCAGGATAAAACCAAAATGTAAGCACAGCCTTTCTGGGAGAGGTAGGCTTCCCAAATGTTGGTTACAGTTTCTGAAAGGTGCAGGAAACATACACCTCATGTTCACACAGGGAATTATGAGGGAGGAGGAGTCAGGTTGTCATAGCGTTATGTGGGAGTCAAATGTTACCAATACTGCACAAAAAAAGTAGTAGTGTCAGGCAAAGGGCTGTCCCTACTTGAATTTTATTCCCATCAGTATAAAATTTAAAAACTAGTTAAAATCCAAAACCTGTTAACTCCAAAAGCATTGCAAATTCCAGAAGTTGGCATTTGAAATTTTCCTCAAAGTTTTTGAGCAGCTGTTTTGTGTGTGCATCAGCCTATTATCCTTTTCCCCATCTTCTGGTAGAGTCTACAGTTTAGAAAGCTGTTGCTATTAGGCTCTTTCACTTGTAAAAGCAGATGTTAGACAAATACTGCTCTGAAATGGTAAGGAAGTCATCTACATTCCTGCTTAGCTTAGTTAATGCATGTGTGCCTGTATCCAAGGTGTGTGTCTGGCTTTCTGAGCCCAGATGTGAGTGGCTGTGCTTCTGAAGCACTGAGAGCTGCAACCTGAAGCAGGCTGGACCTGTGCTTTGAACAAGAAGTACTGTTACAGGGCCACAGCCAGAAAAAGTGTGTCTCACCTCTTCACTGGGCACTAGTAGATGTTTTTGAGCAATTCTGAGCTGCACTGGTCTCTGTTTTTAATCCATAAACTGGAATGACTCTGCCACTTGTATGAAGTCTGAGTCGTTCAGTGTCAGCATCCCTCAAATAGGATAGTGGTGTTGTCATACAAACCATTAGATGAAAATGAGCAGGAATTCAGCTTTTTGGCACTTTACAGCATGCAATAAGTACTGAAAGCTGCAAACCTGGTGAGGACTGAGAGAAAGAGTTGAAAAATATCTAAGTAAAGGAATGATGTAAACAAGTTGGTAAAAACTTATTACATGGTCTTCCAATAAGACTTTTACACAGTATCTGAGCATAAGCAGACTGACCTGTTTTTGCATAAGCCATTTTATCCACAGTATCACCAAGTTTTTGCTGTTGGGATTTGCATTATTAAAATCCTAGACCACTTTTGAGAATGTCATTTGCTCACTCTGTACTTCAGTACTTTAAATTCTAACACAATGAACTATAATAACTTTCAAACAACCCCTAGGACCTATATTAGTCAGAGGTTTGACAACTGGGATATTGGCAGAGCTAGAGCAATGTGTCCTGCATCTCATTCTTGCTTTCCTCCGTTTGTGTGGGACTGCTCAGACAGCAGTAATACATGAACACAGGATTCCTGGATTCAGTCCCAGACCAGAAGTATCAGGCCTTCCACCTTATGGGTCTCCACTTTTTCTTCTAACCCCTTTCTTACCCTGACTAGTCCTACTGCTAAGCTCTCAACAGGAATAAACCTTTGCTGTTTCTACTTCAGTTAACTATCCATCATTGCTGTTGTCTGTGTCGCTGGACCAACATTCATGTTTTTGATAAATGAAAAAATTAGGCAAAGCATAATAAATTAATTAGAAGGTGTAAGTGCTATCCCAATACTTCAAAACAAACATCCATTCTGCATCCATTTCACTAAGCAGACATTTATTTTCCATGGCAGTTTCACTGGAGAATAGAGCATGCCTGCCA
>VWYI01030312.1:0-23335 GCA_013399455.1 Anthoscopus minutus | reverse complement strand
AAAGAGAGAATAATGAAGGACTCTGGGAAAGAAGCAGTATCTGAAAGCAGTTTGAGGACATCATTCTTTCTGCTTTTCAGTAACAAATCTCTGAAGAAGATCAGATTTAAATCAGAAGAATGTATTAATTTTTTATTTATAATGTATAAATTTATTAATTTAATATTTTGAAATAGCCAATCTGCATTTTCACTCTTACCTGGCCTCTTCGAGTCTCACAGTTGTGAAGATAACTCAAGTGATAAATTTTCAAGTTCAAGGATGCAAAATTCAGATACTTCAGAAAAAGCTGAAAAGGCAAATTGTGAGATTCAGTTGAATGCAGCAGCAACTTCATGTGTACTGTATTTCATAACACTGTTTTTAAAGCATCGAGATAATTTCCCAGGATAAATGCTTTGCTTTGCACTGCTATGACATGAGGCTGATCCCGCAGTATCTTCCCTGAAAGATCTGAGATAAGCATCCTCATTGTAAGCCTCTCCTATGGGAGTGTGAGTGCTCTTTAGGGAAACTCACACCCGTGGTGCTTCACTAAAGCAGGCATCACCAGCCTAAAAGGATCTCAGTTACACGACAAAGTAACAGCTCTTCGATAGGAATTCAGCTACTGATCACTTACTGTTTCATCAGAGCTGGTAAAGTGTGGACCGTTCAGCTTATTTATGGCCACAATGACAGCAACCAAATCTTTGCCATTCAGGATGGGTGTCGCAAGGATGTTTTTTGTAGTGTAGTCGGTGAGCTCATCAACAAATTGGCTGAACTGGGCACACTGTTTAATAGAGAATTTACAAATAAGCATTTTTCACAACTTGTCTTGAAACTAAGTTGAAGTATAGCCCCTTAAAGTAAGCTGCCTAAAGCAAATTTTGCTCAAAAATTAGTGAGGAAAAGAAATGAGTTAGGAGAAAATTGGCCCATGTACAGATGATGAAGCTAATATCAAGAGTGGAAGGTGTGGCTTTTAACTGCAACACATCTTGCCAATCATAAGCTTTAATATGTGAAGATCTTGCCAATCATAAGCTTTAATATGTCACACTCTCTCGGAACAAGGAGACTCTCCACTGGTCATTCTTAGATCAATGACATTCTTCATGGTACCTCCTTCATCCTTTCCTCTGACTTCTTGTTAACACTGCAGAGTGGGTAGAGTCAGGTAGCACTGCACAGCCACAAGGTGTAAACCTGCAGTCACTGGCAACTTCACTCACCCTCATTTTTTTCTGCTTTTACTATGAAGCTTGTTGTCAGCTTGCAGCATCTACCCTTAGTTTCTCTTGAAAAGCAGAGGAAGTGTAGTCCAGGGAAAGCAGATGGCTAATCATTTCACCTGCACAGGGCCGTATTGATACCATTGTCACCTGCTACAGGGAGTGCAGGGATGGTCTTGCTGACCAACGATAGTCTCCCTGCTCAGGTGAATAATTTGTCATCTGCAAGTCCTTCTGTTTGGGTTAGAAAAAGCCACACAACTCTGATCCTGTTCAGAAGCTTGCATCAGAAAGAATGATCACTTCCTAATGAATCTCTCCCCATACCGTCCCCATTGTTGGCCTTTTCTGACAGATGGGGTAGACCAAGTATTTAGTCCCTGGGTCTTCTTCAAAGGAATTGTACTATGGTAATGTCTAAAAGCACTAGAGCTGCAGCGCAGCACTCAGCTTACAGATCTGAAATCCTCCTCTGTATTTGGAGAAACATCAGAAACCAAAAAACTTGAAAATCTAAGTCACATTCTGACCCTTCCCCCAACACCAAAATACACCCAGAAAAAACAAACAAACAAACAAACAAACAAACAAAGCAAAACAACAAAGCCCAGGTTGCAGAACCAAAACAATATCTCAGTGTGTTCTGTGGAAGACAAGGAAGGTTTTGCTGAAGGGTTGAGATACGCTTGCACTGAGCTACAAATGAATGAATAAACAGATGGTCTCTTTGTAACTAGCAAACAATAGATGGAGTAATCCTAAATACTATATTTGGGTCGCATGGATTTTAGTTTTATACCTATGATTAGAAGAAGCATATTGTTATTCCTGCCATCCAGGTTTACATGATTGAACCAGAAGTATGGGGAATAAATATGGTCATGAAGGCATAAACATAAAACATTAAAATCCCTCCTGATATTGCAGTTGCAACTTTTGCTGAGTTTTTTTGGAGTAAGATTGTCTCTTGCTTCTTCTGATGAAGATCTCCCCTACACAGGTTGCCTGTAATGTACTTGCTCTGGAGTCCACTCCTTCTGTTTGATAATAATGCCTCTAAATGTCCTTAGCTAAACCTTCATCACAGCAAACATCTTCAGAGTTCTTTTGTGATGGAAAACCCTCTTTGCACTCACTGTAAAGAATTTATATGTCTTTGCCACTTACTCATAGAATATAAAATTGCATAGAAAATTCCATGTGCATTCAGTGCAGATCTGACTGCTTCACTCTCCTCTAATGGACTAGACGTGATTTTTTTTTTTCAGGCAAGATCTGGCAGTGCACTCTTTGCAGGCATTACGACCTAGTGTAATCAATGTGCTTAGTTTCACCTCACCCCTTAAATGAAATTGGAAGGAGGAACTTTCAGACTTGCTACTTGTTTCCAGCACGCAGCTACTACACCACAAGAGCCTTGACCAAGCACCGTGGTGTGCTGCTGCCTCTTGACCCCTGCGAGCCTCTCTTCTACCCAGATAATAAATAAATGGCAAACATACCTCACGGACATCCTTGATGTTCATGGTTTTCTTGGTCTGAGCAACATGGCCCACAATGCCTATGTCCAGTGGATAGACAATCTCGCAGTCTGGGGAGACAAGGCATTCCTCCAGAGTACTTCCCTCTTGGATGTTGAAAAGCCTTGTTGCTAGCTCAGGAGTGCCATTTCTTTGCCTGTACATGAAGAGACTACAGCGGTCAGCATGAATAAGGGACCTGATTCTTCTCAAGGTCTTGAAAACAACTTTCTCCATGTTGATGCTTTCTTGCATGTCTTGGATCAACTCAAAGAGTATTTCACTCTCATTGTTATCCCAGGACTCTGCTTTTAATTTCTTCTCAAAATACTGCTTGGCAAAAGCAGGGTTGCCATCAAGAAACTTCTCCACATCGTCTTCACTAATGCTCATTGTGAATGCCCTGGATCTTGTGGGTGAGAAGTAGTCCAAGGATGTGCAAGCAGCACTCTAACTTCTAATGGGTCTCTTAAATTTTTGCAATAGAAGATGCTCCCTATGGATTAACAAGTTTGAGGTATCCCTGCAAAGAGAGCTTGTCATCAGGAAGATGTATTCCTTTATAATGCTGAAGGTGAGTCAGTGGGAGGACAGATCTTCTCAACCAAAGAGATTAGATGACCTCTACAAGAGCTTTGGGTCAACTTTCCTCTTCTTAATCTAACTACAAACAAAAACTGAGTACTGACAATGTCTGAAAACACTCTCCTTTCTCTTGATAAACAGAACTGAAACAATTCTACTGAGGCAGCAGCAACAGCGAAGGAGTGCATCTCCTAACATTGAAATAAGCTCTTTAAAGTCTAATTAAATATATACTGCTTGGGCCTAATCCTTGGCTAACAAGGTGACCATCTTATTATTTCTGCTCTCCCAGCTCCCAGCAGTAGCAGGAAGTGCATTCTTCACAAAAGGGTTCAGTGGCCAAAACAAAAATAGTGAGGTAACGCTGTTCTTTTAGGACTCTCTCTACTACTGCATGGCTCCATAGCAGCTCCTGTAAGGGCTGTTCTCTAAGGGAAGCACCAATCCTGGATGCTTTAGTCCAGGATTTGAACTGAACTAGCAAGGTTTATGGTCTTTGTTTCTTGTCAGTAAGAGCTATGACAGGAAAACATGCCTCTTAGTAGCATCCATTTAGGAAGGAATCTGGAGAGCTTCTGTTTGGGATTGCTGAATTGAAGCACACTGAAGAAACATGGGAAGCCCTGCAGACAAAATCAAAAACACACACCAAACAAAAGCGAGAGTGTAGGGAAGGTAGAACTATTTCCCTCATCGCTGTCAGTGGATAAAAGGGGAGAATTATGGCTGTGAGGAGCATGAGTTGTTTATACATCAGTGAAGCCACAACACTGCAAGCAGGTTTAGGTCAGTGTGATGCCAGGAGGCAAAGTGCCATTACACTTCAGAAGAATTAAACACTGGACAGGACATTTCATTACTGGGGAACATGAGTGAATCCCATCTACTACATTGCTGGAAAATAAGCAAGGCTTGCCTGCTCAAGGAGTAAGGTTGTAAGGGTCCAGTCTACCTGTGTCTATGAGTTCTGTCACTTCTGACAGAAGTGGTTCAATCCAGCTCAAATGTGAATGTGAATGCCTGGGAGGAAGGTGGTTTTTTGTGGTAATATTCAATCTATTTCTAATACTCTATTTCTATTGAAATAGAATTATTGCTCAGGAAGACTTGGAGGTGCCACATTGCCTTCCACAACCATGTCCTAGCAGAGGAACAAGGACCTACTCACATCTGGCATGCATGAAGCTTCTTTGTGAGCAACAAGCAGGACTGCCCCAAGTACAGGGCTTGGTGGCAACAGGGAATTTCAGTAGGGATGGCAGCTCTCCAAGTTGCAGGTTGTTCAGAGACATTTCACATGCTGCATCAGTTTTATGGGTACAAAGGGTGTCATAAAGAGCAAGAGGCAATTTTCTTTGATTTTGAATAGAGGTAACAGCAAGAACTAGCTGAGAAATGTTGGTGGAAGACAGTTCAGATGCGACCATGCAATGAAGGTTTCAAACTGGATAAAACAGGACATTTTGTAAATTATGTGCTCCTGTTAACCTTAAGCAAGAGAAAAACAGGCAGAAAATGTCTAAGCGTGGTGAAATTATTGAAGATGTGTATAAAAATACCATGAACAAATAAAAATGGGAAGTCACAAAACTCAAGACCAAACATGAGGTTAAATTAAAGCAATGTACAGTACAGCAATGTACAGCAGTTTAAAAGGTAAAATGAAAAGCAATGAACATTTTCTATTATCATATAGGAAAGAGTAAGAATATCAAAAAAAGTACTGAAGAAATTAAGTTTTTAGAGTGCTGTGTAAAGTAACCTCTAAACTCTTAATGACTTTTTCTGACAGCTAATGGAGAATCTTTTGAGGTTTTGAAAGTCTGGGAGAAAGGAGATGTAATGATCATTTCAGCAAAACAGGAAAAAGAAAGGACTCGAGAATTCCACAACAGCTAATTTTTTGAAGTTTGGCTTCTAAGAAAATACAGAAGCAAACCTGTTTATGTACATAACTAGAGGAGACAAATATCAACCAGTGTGACTTTGTCAAGAGCAAACTGTGTCATATGGAGTAGTTTCCTCTGTAGTGGAATCAGAAGCCTCTGGGCAGAAGAAAAGTAGTGGCTGTCACAAGTCTTGACTGATGAGTAAATAACGCAATAGATATTTTGTGTCATACAATGAGGGCTTAGATGAGATAGTTTGAAGGTGGTGGAAAATGTATTTGAAAGATGAAGAGTTTGTTTTAGTAGCTCACTAATGAAATGTAGAGTTTCTTGAGTAGGATTCTCTGTGGAGGCTATAACAGATGTAGAATGTCTCAATATTTCCACTGACAGGTGTAAAAATATTAAGCCAGTGAGTAAGCCACGGTCAAGTATCTGTAAATGTGTTTGAGCACCATCTTTAAATTGCAGACAGGTGTGTTCAGGAGAGGACTAGAATTCACCAAGGAGACATGGAAAGTCCTACTTACGTGGAGAAGAGTCACTTGGTGGATTCATGGGGATGAGTCACTACCTCAGCTTAACGAAGGCTGCACAATGTGTCAAGACTTCCTGGCAGAAGGAGGTGTACATCCATTAGGATGAGCCTTCTCTTGCATAATAGATTATGCCACATTGTTCTGAACAGATGTCTCACCTGGAATATAGTGGAAAAATATGACCTTTGAGGAAAGACTAAGGTTTCTCATGTCTCTTTTTGAGTCATCTCTTTTCTAGCAAAACAGTTCCCAGCTGTATAAAAGGCTATGGCTAAGAAAAAAGGAACAGTCTGTTCTCCATAATCATATAGGACAGTAGATTTTAGACCTGCAGATAAAAGTCTTTCAAAACACTGGGAAGAGATTTTTTCCACTTCATCTTAGATACCCCTAGCAACAGGGATGTCATCATTTTTCCTTGAAGCACTTCTAGTCAGAAGAGATGCACATATAATGACACCAGCCAGCTGGAACTGATAGAGACAAGCAACTTCTTAGACCTAGAGGCAAGCATATTTTTCTGTGGGTCCAGACTTTTCTGCCCATGGCCTGTCAGGCCAGTTATATATAAGGAAACCACTGCTTGCACACAAGTAAAGACTTCATTTGCAGCTGTGCAAACCTCCCAGATGGGAGTGATTTTGTTATGATTACACAAGGAAAGCTGGAGCCTGCCTTCTGCCTTTCAATGTCTCTACTCCAGGAGCAATCTGGGCCATTCCTGTGCAAGGTGAAATAGAAGCCTTGTTTCATCCTGCAGTGTCAGGGAGAAAAGGGTAGAGTAAAACCAATTAAATGTCTTTCAAGGGGGCTAACACATTTTGGATTCTGGTATCCCAAAGGAATTAAGTTTCTCTCACCAGGTCTTTGATGAAAGTCTGAAGTGAAGTTTAGCTCTTCTTACAGTCCCACATACTGTTGCCCCACAGTTTTTACAATCCACTGGATCCTCCTTGTGCCAGGTCAAATTTGTGGAAGAAGAGAGAGTCTCCTGGGAGCTCATAGCCACATCTCAGAAATGTTTAAAAGTCCAGGAATCATATGAATGATCAAATATCAAGGAATGCTATGAAGTGGATATCACGGGACAGAACTATGCATTTAGAGGAGGTACTCAGGATGCCTTATGTCTGAACAGAAGGTCCTTTGGGTTTGGTAACATGTGGTGTTTTTCTAACAAAAAAAAAAGTTTTGTGGATGCACTAAGGTTTATAAAAATGTATGTGCTTTTCAGCTGTGGTTTGGGAGCTGAAAAATTGCAAAAGGGTGAATTATTCATATTGAATCAAAACCGGCACTCTTTTCGATCCAAACCTTCCAGATATTAGTACTTTGTTTGGTATGAAAGGTTATGTTCAGTTGAAGATAAATGCTTTTGTTTCAAAATATTCATAAGAAAACCAGTGTCCAACAGTGATACTCCAGGCTCCAAATATGAAAGATCTGAGCTCAGTTCCTGCTTCTGCACTAGAGTTTTGAAATTTAGCAAGAAAATTTCCTCTTAACAAGGAGTAATAATGAAGGTCCTAACCTACTGATCTTTATAGCTGCAGAAGTGGAGAAATTGAGGCAGTATTACTTGAGGCAAGCCAGGGCCGTGTAATTGCTGTGCAATTGAAACCATGTAGGAATGGCAGGTGGAAATCTAAATTGCCTTTGCAAATGGAGCCAGCAGGGCCAGAGCAATCCCTCTGGCAGGCTGATGTACTCAGAATTAAAAGCATGACGCAAGAAGGCATAAGTGCTCCCTAAGCCTTCAGGGATATTCAAGTGGCACCACGACTGCTATTGCTGTGTAACAATGGTAGCTGAGGTGGATACAGACTAAGCTTGCAATAGGATAATGTTCTTTGAATGGGCTTAGGCAGACAATGGAGGATTTTGGAGGAGGATGAGGCTACTATTTCAGGAAACTTGCACTAGACTGTCACACAGCATAATAACATGTGAACACGTGTGGTTGCACAAACTTGTTTCCAAAAGCTTTAAACCCAAATTGCAGAATTGGCATAAGACCCTCTGCTGTCCTGAGGGCTTGTCTGGTAACTGGGAAAACAAGGTGGAGTTTCTGGGAATAAAATTCCTCCCCTCCCAAAACCTCATGTGACAATATCTCCCTAGTCCTAGCATGAAAACTACTGAAAAATTGTGGAGTAAAATCACCTGACCGATGGTGCAAAACATACCACCCAGGAAAAGCAGTAATGTTAGGGCCATTTATGGCACTGTGTCCAAAGCAGTGGGTGCAGAGGCTGCCTGGAAAGCAGAAAGAGGGATGGGACATGCTGAGGGTGTTCAGGCTGCTAAGATGCTTTGTGCTCCTACTTCATGGGAGCATTGTTTTTCCTCCTAACCAAGAAGCCATGGGGACGGGAGCTGCAAGTGTTTAAGCTGATTTGATTAGACATTATCCTTACAGGGTGCTGTATTGACAGCTATACTCAAACCTTTCTGACCCACTCGTCTGCTGGTATAACGAGATTGCAGCTTATCTGATTTACCACATAATATTCTCATGCCACCTGCCTGTATACAAGAATAAGCTTTCCTGCCTGCAGCCAGGGGAGCCTAGTGAGGATCAGAGCCATGTCCCTCGTCCCTCTTGGGCCAGGGTCTTCTTCTGTCCTCCGAAGTCTGGCCCCCTCCCTCAGCTGCACATGGATTGTCACCTGACACATGGAGGGTTAGCATGCAAAACCTAATGGCTCTTGCTCAGCTTTCTCCACCTGTCCTCCTCTGTGGCTCTCCAGGGATCTTTAGATGCCATCACAGCACAACCTTGCCACCTGGGATCTCATCCCACACTCTGCTGGGTCCCAGTCCAGCCCTGTGGCTCCAGCTAGTGCAGCCACCAGTGTGTGGGATACTGCCACAGCTTCCCTGTCTACACACACAGTCAAGCTGGCTGGGGCTGGGCCAGGACAGAGCGCACCTGGGCCAGTCTGGGGATGGCACCAGGCTGGGGATGCAGAGGTCAGGGCTACCCTTCATCACAAGTTTGGGGGCTGGAGAACCTCCTCCAGGCCAGGCAAGCACCAAGTCCTGCCCTTGGAGCGGGTTGGAGCCCAACAGAGGGGCAGGGGGCAGCCATGGGGACAAATGTCAGCTGGGACATGTGCATGGGCACAACTTGAGATGTATTCATTTTAGTGCAATCTGACTATCACCCAGAAATACAGCAATCTGACTCAAACTCAGGAGCACAGCAGCAGACTCTAGGTCTGCAGAAAATGCAGTTGAGCAGTAGCTGGTTATGCTAGAGCTGAGTGGTAGCCAGATCATTAAATGTTTGCAATAATCCCTTGCACTTTTTTGTACAGGAGAAAGTGTACTGCTGGCAGTCCAGCTGCAAAGAGAAGCACTTTGTCTTATGCATGCATTTTGGACAGAATGTTGACTCCACGTTGTCATGACAAAATAACATCAGCCCTCAATTTATTAATTCCTTTGGAGAATTACCATAAAAGTAGTATACAACTTTTTGTATTGCACTGGTGAATTGCAGGAGTTAGTCAGAGATTTCCATCTGAATGGCTGTTTTTGAAGGGAGATGGGTTTCTGAAAGCACACAGGTCAGTTTGGAGTTTGTCAAGTCTGATTGTTACTATTTTGAGAGATGTTTTTGAGGAGAGATGTTTCTGGGGGTTTTTTTTGAGAGATATTTTTTTTCAGTTTTCCAGTTTTGCGGAAATGTATTTCTGTCATGTCAGAAGTCTGGAAATGTATGTACCTGAGCCTGGAAGTCACCACAAGCTGCATGTGGTGGCTCCCTTCTTTACTTCCTCCTCCTTCTACATGTTACAAATATCCACAAATTCTCTTATTCTTTGTTTCATGGAGAGATGGTTCTGTTAAAAAATATTACAATACTCTAGCAGTGGCCACTTCTGCCCTAAGTCTACATGAGTTTATTGTGTTTCAATTGACAGATTGTATCCAAAGCTCTTAACACAAATCACTGGACCTTGAATAAGAAGATTACTTCATTCATCAAATGGTCTGTGAAGCTGAAGGACTAAAAAGATTTTTAAACTCTTCTCAAACTAAGCCATGTGCACAAAACATTTCCTTCCTAAGTTTCTTGCCAAAATTCTCTGGGTGTGGTATTAAGGAAAGCACAGTGGTATAGGACATGTGAAAGCTCTTAAAATGACACAAAATATGTGCTCAGATGTACCCAGAAATAAGTTTGCTTATGCAGCATCATGAAGAAACAACGAAGAAAAGAGAAGACACTCTAAGGAAAGATGTGCAGAAGTTTGCAGAACAAGAGGACAGGATGACAGATGAGGGAAGTTATTTGTGGGAAATAGGGCCACCCACAATGGGGGAAAAAAAGACAGACAGCAGGATGGTTGGCAGAAAAGGAAGGGAGTGGAAAAAATGCCTTTAACTTCAAGAGTAATGGAAGAGCAAGTAACAAGGAATTAAAAAGGGCTACTGCGTCCATGAAAAGCTGTGGAACAAGAAGGGTGGGGATAAGCATAGCCACCATGGGTAAGAAGAATTCAAGTCAAAAAATCACAAGAAGAAGTTGGAATGTCTGTGTAGTCTCATTGCACCTCTCAGAACAGTATAAAGAGGTTTGCAGCACTGGCAGACGCAAGGCTGCAGCACAGAGGAAGCAAGTATTCCTGTTCCAGAGACCAGCAGCAGGAGTGGTTGTACAGGAGTTTCAGTGGTCCTAGCAGGAGCAGACATAGCTCCCCATGCTAGGCCTTCAAGCACAGAACTGCACTGAGTCCTTGCAGAGGTTTTGGTGATGTTAGGCCACACTGTGTTGCCTGCCTCCTCTTCCCTCTCTTCTTGTGGGCAGAGGGATGATTAGTGGCCAGGTCCTACAGCAGAGGGGGCTGCTGTGGTAGTATTTTAGTGGGCCTCTCTCTCTGAGGCAACCTTACAATTTTCAGTATTTCCAGCTTGTTGCTCAGTCTGAAGCAGATGTAAACTTGATCTTCAGGTTGAGTATTCCAGCTGTAAATTTACAGAGGTAGTAACACTGTGAGACTCTGAGATTTGACTGGAACTTCTGGGCTTGTCTGTAAATAAATAATATTTCTGTGTAAGTGGTGAGAAGGGTGCCACGGTGAAAACATGTCCCTGAAAGACTTACGCTATCTAAGGTCCTGCAGCTTTAAATATTAGCTACTTAAAACATAAAACAAACAAAAAAATCCTCCATGAAAAAAAAATTCATTTTTGACAGTTTAGAAAACTCCTTTCCCCATGCTTCATGCTTCCATCCATTTCTCCTGCAAAAGAAGCAGATATAAAAATCTGAAGTGCAGCTGTACGTGAAAGCCTTTGCTTCTTGCCTTAGCTCTGTGACTCACTAACCAGCCTTGTGTTCACAGCTGCCCTCCCTTTGGAGCGAAGAAAGGTGCTCTGACCTAAACCTTCCCCCCCCTACACCTGCTGTTGCACATGCAAACTGTGTCCTCTAACACCTACCAAGGCCAGGTGCCCAGCTAATGGCTTTTGGCTGCATGCACATACAGATTTCCTTGGCTTTTGTAATTTGTGCTTCTGGTTTTAGCTTTTAAATCCATCATCAGGGCTGGCATGCACATCCTGGCTTACCCATAACTACTCGAGCTCGGTGCCAGCTGTATCACTTTTGTAAAGCACCTTGAGATGTGTGCTACGTAAGGAGCTGTATATATCCCATTGGGGTAATCTGGTGCAATAATCTGGAGGTAGAATTTACTGTCTGAAACATGTGGACATATGGTCTCCTGTCACATCATGCTTTTGCAACAAGTTAGAGCCTACAGATTTACTGACGCATTTTTTGCATTAAGCCTTTTCTGTTGCATGAACAGAAAAGGAAAGACTTAGAATACTACATGCATGGTTCCTTCAGGAATATTCACATGACCTCTGTGGAGGCCTCCTGCTTTTTGGAAGGCATCCTGGGAATAACACCAGGGATTAAATTAACTCCAGTCTGTTACATCATTTCGAAATGTGGGAGCGGCTACTTCTGCCCGGAGGAAACAACCTCCTTCTTCTCCTGTTCCTCCAAGAGAAGAATAGGATCAGTCCATAGAGATATAACAGAGATATTTTCAAGTGTAAAGACCTTATCTACAGAGATTTTCCATTCTTCTAGTGCTGAATGGGCTGGTCTTTGCCCTCCAGGACTTGGCAGCTTGGCATGAAAAGGGCAAATATTGTATTTTTAAACAAATGTTGCAGCTAAACTGAATAAACCTACCAACGTCTGGAAATGGACCAGTTCAGTAGTAGTAAATATATTTGTGTAGAGATATGTCAACTATATGCCTTATAGGAAGTACTAGAAAATAACAAACAAAAAGTTAATCTCTTTATCTAATGGCCCCAAATAGGCTCTTTTTCATGAGGTTGCCTCAGGCCTGAATGATCTTTTGGTAGAGATTAGCAACAGGCCATTTGGGAAACAACCATGATTGGAGAGGAAATCCAGCAGCTCACTGATCAAGCTGCCACCACCATCCACACTGTTGTGCAGAAATCAGCAGATAGCACAAAACCTTAAATTTGCTTCTTTGGATCATTGTGTGGTAAACCCACTGAGGGAGAGATTTTAGCCAGCTCTGCATTCAGCTTTTTCTATGAAGGCAGCAAGATACAGAAGGTCTTGGAAGAGAAGCTGGAACTTAATTTTTCTGACAAGCTCTTCTCAATGGCTCTCAGAAAACCATTCCCCACAGTTTGCCCATCGTGACGGAGAGGCTGAGGCTTCTCTTGCTTTGAGCAGCCCCCTTGTTCACTTGAACACAGGGTCACAAGTGTGTGCTTTTTTTCTGTTGTATGCACAGGAGCATGCCAGGCCCTGCTCTGCCAATTGCCAGTCTATACATTCAGCAAGAATTACACCATCATATTTCAGATGGGAAAGGTGTCTCTCAGTTCCTGTCATTTAAAACTGAGGTATTTGAATATTGCTCTAAAAGTCCTAAGGCAGTGATTTATGATGCCTTCTTAACCTAATTATATAACACACCCAAGAATCTTACCCTTGGACCACAGGAGAACAAACTTCAAACAATTTCCTCTTCATCTATATTGTAGCACTCACTTCCTTGGAAAAGATCCACGTTTCTGAGCAGAAGTCACAGCAATTGAAAACATCTATGTCCACAGCCTAAACGTGGTGTCCCACTGTGGGGAAGCCTTATCTCCTGCCCCAAGGAAGGAGTGGAGCAGGCTGTCTCTGTCCTCTCAGCCCTTGGCAAACCTGGGGCCAGTGTGTTCTCCAGCAATGCAGGCACTGCTGTGTTTCATCCCCAAAAATAGCCCAGCATCAGCAGCACAAACTAGATCTGAGGCTAGAGGATCAGGTGCCCACATCCCATGGTGCCATGACCACAGCAGAAACTGTCAGGGCGACTCAGAATGCACGGATGTGTAGCTGTTCTCCAGCGCCCTGGCAAATAAACCCACAACCTGATTGCCCACAGGGCAGCAGGAACCTTAATGCCTGATACAGGAGCATATTTAGACCTCTCAACCTGTGCCATCAGCTGCAAGTTAGTAAATTTTAGATGGCAGTGCAATTGCAGTAGTTCCCAGAGCAGTTTACCCAATGCTTATTCCAACAGTAAGGCAAAAGGAGCACCTGCTAGGGGCAGGAAATCTGAAACTACTGGTGTTGTATTTCACAGGGTAGAAGAAGTTAAGATTAAGCATCTCATCCTGCATGTGATTAAAACTACCAGTTACCCTTGTGCAGAGTTCAGTACACTGAATGGTCAGGCCACCTCTTCTACTAAAAACCAGCCAGTTTTGGTGAGCAAGTCTGGAACAGGCTCTTAGGTCTTCTTTGACACAAGCTTTCTTTGACAGGCTCTTATCTTCTTTGACAACCAAACCCAGTGGAGCATCTTTGTTTTTACAAAATCTGTTTCATGTTACATCAAATTCAACAAGCCCAGGAATACATTTCAATGCTTTGATTCCTCCTTATTTTTTTCCATATGCCCAGCACAAATGGCCATAATACTGCAAAAATGAAGGTAAATTTGATTTTGTTTTCTTCTTGCTCCAAACAGCAAATAATGCAGTGACAGATGTTATGCTCACCAAGCAAAATCTTGTGCTGTGATTAGCTATAATTAGCATGTGTCTAATCCCCAGGGGATTAAATGGTTCATCTAAGCATGGCTTCGAGTGTCACCTATGTCTCACATGGACATAAACTAATCTCTTTTGTTGGAGGCAGATGAAGTGATAAATGTTTAGAAGCCTTCTAACTGACAGAAAACACTGCAGTTCGTTCTTTGTCAAATCCCCACGTCAGGGTGAAAGAGCTCATTTTGTATTTAGTGTCAGTTCCTTTAAAACCTAGTGGGCATCTAGCTCTGAAGTGCAGTTTAAGAAGTTACTTTTAATGCAACTCTTGAAGTGGCCAAGCAGTTCCAGTTCCCGTGAGCTCATTCCTGTGTGGGCTTGCCCAGGTTGCCTCTGAAGACATGCAGATGGCATGAACAGGATAGGTTCAGTCACTATGCTGCATGCAAAGAACCATGGCCTCCCTCTCAAGTGTAAATAGAAGCTGCACAGGGGCCAAATCAAAGTTGCCTCTGGCAGCAAGCAAGGACAGCTTTTTCCAGGCAATGGGCATCCCTAAACAAGCTGCCTGGAAAGCAACAGAGTTCACACCAGCTACAGGGCAAAATTGTGTGATTCTGTTCAGGAAATCCTGGGTAAGAGGCGGTAAGTTATCACTGGAGCAAGCCAAAAACATCCAGAAGGCTTTATCCTCACTCTAAAAGTCCATACTGTTGGATCAGAATCAAAAGCTTTGGGACTTCCAGGGCTGACTGCATAGAAATTACAGGACTGTCCCTAGTGGTTTTGTCCAAGGCTCCCTAGCACTTAGCACCCAGTGTGAGGAATAACTGCTAGGAGAGCCAACTCCTATTTGAATTTCTGAAGTCTTAGATCTCCCAGGTGAGCCTGGGAAAAAGAGTTCAGGAGCAGCCTTTGCAGTTACAGAAATTCTTTGGGCACTGGAGGATGGCAGGCGTGGTTTGCTGACAAAAGTACTCTTCTACCAATTTCAGTCTTGTCTTTTCCTGATGTATTGTATTCCCATCAAAGGCTACCGGAAGGAGCATTTTGGGAAGGAGAGGGTTGTAGTATTTATGTAACTGGAAAAGTTGACAAAATTCTTGAAAGAATGTACATAAAAATGTTTCATTGCACAGGAGAACTACGGACTTCCGAGATTTTGATATGAACTTGGAGGCCAAACTGCATTTTTGCACTTTTTTGTCCCCTCCCCCGTGTAGGTAATGCATAGGGTCTTCCTACTCTGGAAAGGATCACCTTAGTTTGATGATGCAGGTATGAGAAGAGCTGATTTTGTACCTGCTCCATGCAAGTTGTCATACTGGAACATGTGCCTATGCAGATGCCTGCGTATTGTCCAAGTGTTCCTCTAATTAATGGTCTGTGCTTATTCCCCTGACATGTATTAGAAGCAGAAAGAGTTCAATGAGACAAAGCAGTGGTACAATCAAATCATCAGATTTATTAGCTTTCTGGGCAGCTTTTTCCATTATGTAAAAGCTGTGTTTGTATTACTATAGCAGTCAGACCCACCAGTGTGAGGATTACAGTTGGTTTTTACATAATGGATTATCCAAGATTAAGTGTTTTATTCAGGCACACAAGAAAAAAATAACCAATTAGTGACTTTGCAGATTCCTTATTTAAAGGGAGCTGGAGGGCAAGTGACACAAAACTCTCCTGCTACCTGCAGCCCAAAGACTGAAGCAGAGGAGTCTCAAGGATCTCCAGCATCTCTACTCAGCAGGTAGGGTTCTCTTCAGCAGAGGTCTATCAGTCTGGCATCTCATGCATGCAGCTTGCATGGCAGCAGTTAGGAACAGCCTCGTGTAGCTGCATGGGTGTTTGGGCTCTGGGTTGGTAGCTCAGCTTGGATGGTGCTGGCAAGCGTTAGATAACTGTTTTATCTTGGCATCATGACAGGTATTGAGCATCAAATATTCTGCAAGAATGTATTGTGAAAGTTCTCTCTTCCCAAAGTCTGAGAAACAAATGTGCTAGGATATGGATGAGCTGGGATACCCAAGAAGAAAAACAGTCATGGGCTGTGGTTGTGCTACAATGACAGATCAAGCCTCTAGAAAATTATTTGCCATGTTTCTTGAAGGAATGGTCAGAGGGCAGCCAATACCAAGGTGTATTACACTGTTACAATAGGCACCTAGGAAAGGCTGGTTTTAGTGAGGAGAACTGGTGATAAAGAACACAGCTTTGCTGGCCTGAAAGCAAAGTAGACACTCACTGTGAAATAATTAGGAACAACATCTTTACAATGTATGGGGCTTTACCAGAGCTCATCGGAACATTTTTATTCCTGTGAAAACAAAATTCAAAACACTTCAATTTTTTTTACCAGTTCTTACTGACCTTATCCATAGTCTGGCTTGATTTATAATACAAAAATACAATGATCTGCATTACTACTACTGGCAAGAAAAATACTCTTCCAAAGTAATTGCCATTGATGTTCAATTTTGGCTGAATTTAGGCACCACAATGACTCAGTATCAGTGGAAGAGTTGGTTGTCTACTTAATATGAAAAGAAACCAGTTTTAAAATTATGGAAATGCATCTGTAGCACTAGCTACATCCTACTGCATGAAATAAACCCCCATGTTTGCTTTTGTCTTGCAGAATGAAATACACACAGTATATTTTCCTGGCCTCGGTCTTCTACACAGTTGAATATAGCCTAGCTCAGACCTGTGCAGTGGAGTCTTTCTCTGTGAAAGACAATTTTGATCCAAAAAGGGTAATTATGTGAAGAAGCTTTACATATAAACTGTTTTTCCAGGTTATGGGTTTTGTTATCTAAAGGAGTTTTTCACCAAAAAGTTAACTTCTTTCATATTCTGCCTTGCCAATGCTATTCCTGTAGTTTTCTTTGCTCATTACTGTTTTACTTTCTGACTGTTATAGTAAAACTGGCCTTGAAAGCCAAGGATGTTAATAGAGCTCATTGTCGGTAAGCTTGGCACAACTCTGAGCTGCGAGCAGTTTCTGTCAAAGTACAATTTAGATCCACATCAGAGAGGAAGCTCCAGCACACATCCTAGGGTACTTTCATCCACCACTAGTCATTCTTGGGAATCATAGGAAATGGAAATGTTACCTAGTCTGGTATGCTGAACAATGACTTTAAAGAACATCATTTGTGCTTCTGAGGAGAAAATGAGGGCCAACCTGCTGCTGGAAGGTTCAGACGGGTGTCAGTGCCTATTTTAACTAATGGTCAACAAACACCACAGTTCCAAGGGCAGCTGGGATGTGACAAGAGTTTTCTCTATACAAGATTGGCTTTGCTGAAAACAAAACATGTCCAGGGAGAGATTTGGGAATACCCCAGTTTTTAAAAGTCAAAGTTTTTGCTCAGGCTCCTGTCTTTGAGAATTATGGCCTTGCAGGCTTAAGCACATAGCTTGCCTAACAGATGTCATTAGCTTCACTGCAGAAGCAAGTTTAACACAGCTCGGTCCTGCTCTGCTCAGCATTTTTACTGACTGTTAACTTTTAAGGGTCTTTCTCTCTGTCAGCCACTTGTTAAGATCTTGTTTTAATTTTACTAGATACTTCTTGTACATTTTCAGTGGCCCATTTTTTGTATGGACATATTCTTTCCCTTAATCTCATTCTATTTCTCTCTGCTGTTACTCTCCCCAACACACCCTCTCCTTGTTTTAGGTGCGTAGTTATCACTTTCTGCTTTGCTGGGTAGACCCCTTTCCCCATCAGAGATAACTGTGGCTGGTGCCAACCACAAAGATTGTTTCCAGCCAGCTTGCTGCAGTCTTTGTACCTGTGATTTGATATTGTTGAATTTGGTATGGCATTCTATGGACAAGAAGGGGAGGGTCTTGAACAGGGAAGAACCAGTCTGACCCTCAGAAGGTATCTTGGGATGGAAGATGCTTTTGGTGTGGGGTCATGGTGACAGGAATGTCTCACTGACAAGGACTATGCTCACACTGCTAGACCTGCAGAACTGCTAGACCCGCTCCTTCTGGCATGGAGGCAAGGGTTCATCAGGCAGCACTGATCAGCAGGATCTATGTGCTACATTCCCTCCCAAGCTCAGACTGGCATTTATCAAGCAGTGAGAAGTTAGAAAGGCACTTTGATCACAGAATTGTTTTTGTGCTAATCTTGCCAGTGGCTAATCCTGATATTAACACACTTTTGTGACAGTATGCAGGGAAATGGTATGCTCTGGCCAAGAAGGATCCAGAAGGCCTTTTCCTTCAGGACAACATCTCTGCTGAATACACTGTGGAGGAAGATGGCACAATGACAGCGTCTTCTAAAGGCCGAGTGAAGCTTTTTGGGTGAGCTGTCTTGACTTTCAGCTCTAGCTTCTGTCATGAGCTGCTGGATGAGGGGGACAAGGACAATGATCTATCCTGAACACACAACATGGCTGGGTTTTCTTCATCAAAAAGGGAAGTTTAGCCAAAGTATTAGATTAGCAGCTAGATATTGGACACTTTTGAGTCCTGAGTTTCTTCATGACTTGGCTCTGGTTTGGGTCCATCACAAACTGCATAAAGTAAGTTATTAAGTCAAATATTGATAGATGGAATGGTTAGATAAATAAATCACAATCAAGTAAAGGGGCGGCTGTGAGAGCAGGACACCTCTCATTTCACTGAGAGATTCAGGGGACGGAGAGGAGCATTGCTTTCACAGATGTCACAACACAGTGTTGGACAGATTTCTGAGGAAAACCTGTGGTTAACCCTTAGATGTAATTGCAATGCCTGAATGGACAGATGGCAGGAAGCTTAGAGTTTTGCCTGTTGGTCATGATTACTGCAAGGAATTACAGCATCTAAAGAGATTAAATAGCTTTCTGAACGCAGAACAGAAAATCTGTGGCTTCCAGTATGCCAGCAGTAGCAGGTGGCTATGAACCTTGTACATCTTAACAGTACAGCACTCAAAGATATTTTGGGAACGGGCAAATAAGGTTTTGCCGGCATGCCATGCTGTGCAAGGGGGAAGATGCCTGAAAGGACTCTTCAGAAAACAGGTAGGGTCTCAAGGCTGCTGTATATTTTATTTCTGCAAAGGCAGGATAAGGGGAAGCGCAGCCTAAGCAAGTAAGGGAACTTTTCACAAATCCAGGTAATGCTTGACAAACAGTGTTGAAATGTGGATGGCATTAAAAGCAAACAGATACTAAACAGAGAAGGGCATTGGAACAAATGGATAACCACAGGATTCTCAAAGGCTATGTGACAGCTTTTCACCAGCTTGGCAGAGGAGCTGTAACTATTACTGTGCTTGTAACAGACATTTTTGTGCCTGAATTTCTGGGAAGGGATAGACAGGGGAGAGCCAAGTCCCTGCCTCTTCCTGGGTGCAACTACTAAGCCCAAAAGAGCCCAAACACAGGTGAGCTCACAGTGCAGACTGCTAGCAGGGAGCCCAAACACAGGTGAGCTCACAGTGCAGACTGCTAGCAGGGAGCCAAGAAACAGTGTGGATTGTTGTGCTTGATGGCTGTCTGCTTGTACAGAAATGGGTGGCAAAAAGCTTACTGAACAGAAGGAGGGTCAGGGCACTACCCAGCAACAGCATAGCCATACAGCAGGGGTGGGGACCGGACAGCAGCAGCAATCACTGGCAGTGTTTGAAGGGTGTCACAGATTTGCATTACTTAATTGATAGTGACTACTTTAAGAAAGGCCATGCCCAAGCCTGAGGCAGTTGTGCCCAAGTCCTGAGTGAAGGATACCCATTTGAAGCTCTCATGCTGCCAATCTTATGGATCTCATTGCAGTTTCTGGGTGATCTGTGCTGACATGGCTGCTCAGTACACAGTACCTGACCCAACCACTCCAGCAAAAATGTATATGACCTACCAGGGACTGGCCAGCTATCTCTCCAGTGGTGGTGAGTTAAATTCTCCAGCCCCCTGACATTAGTCAGTTGCTTACAGCTGTCCAGATGTGTGTTTCCACATAAAAGTAGGAAAAACAATTCAGCTCAGATTGTTCCAAGTGAAGATAAAAAATCCTTTTTGAGGGAGCATGCTTTATCCAAGCAGTGCATGTTATGTCCCCAGAAAGCACAGCATCCAGAGACTCCCCAGAGATCTGTCTTATACACTATATATGTTAACAAGGAGTCTTATAGGCATTGGGCCACAAACAATGGGTTTTGTACAGCCAAGTGTGGTGTTGAACCTAAGGATGCCATACTTCCTCCTGGAGCCTGCTGTGGGCATCATGAAAGTGCTGAGGTCATCCTTGTACTCCTCCTAGCTAAAAAGAGGTGACATGTGGACCCACAGCTGCACCCCAGCAACAAGACACATTTCTCCTCAGATTTACACAACTATATTCAAAGAAATGGAGCTGTTAACTCAAGTCTCCCTTTCAGAAACCGCTCATGCTGAACCTCAGTAATACACCCTTCAAAGCCCATACTTTATGCCCGAGTCTCCCATAGCTGCGGTTCTCCAGCTGTGGAAGTTGGGCAGGACTTCTAATGCGTAAGAAAGAAGTACATTCCCTTAGCACTGGCAGATAAACTACACCAAAAAGAACTTAGTTGACCAAGGCTAGAAAATGGGATGAATTTTTTTTACTGAGGCTTCCTGCATAGGAAATATAATCTGTACTGTATGTCCTTCCTTCAATCATGCTGGAGGCAAGCAACATGAAGAGATATTTTGTCATTGAAAACCTAGAAAACCCTTGTCCTCCTAATACTTCTAGCCTAAGAAATAAAAGGTGAAAATGCACTGAGCATTGTGGGGGAAATCATGGTCTCAAGATGCCCCGCGTTTGTCCCAGCTCTTCCCCTCATGGTGTGGAGATAGGCTGGATGTGCGATACGATTTTAGATCCTTTGGAAAGCTATCCCTGCTGTGTGAAGTTCGCCATCGCCCTGCTGAAGGGTTCACCTCTGCCCCATTATGACAAACCTGTGTGTTCTGATGTTTCAGGGGACAACTACTGGGTGATTGACACTGACTACGATAACTATGCCATCACCTACGCCTGCCGCAGCCTGAAGGAGGACGGCTCCTGTGATGATGGCTACTCCCTGATCTTCTCACGCAACCCCCGTGGCCTCCCCCCAGCCATCCAACGCATTGTGCGCCAGAAGCAGGAAGAAATCTGCATGTCTGGCCAGTTCCAGCCTGTGCTCCAGTCAGGTACTTCTGGCTAAGTAGCAAATTCACTGAGTTGTACAATAGGTAATTGCATTTGCTGTCAATGTGACAGAACCACAGCAAACTCAGTTGTTATTTTTTAGCAACCTTTTCCTCATTTTAAATCTAATAGGAAAAGAGCTACAAAGGGAAATCCATGTAAGGACAAGAGCCTGCTACAGGCTGGTTCTGCAGCCTTAAATTGCTACTTACAGGAATCCCATGTGTTGAAACTGCTACACTACCAGAAGAACATCAGCCTTGTTACTGTAGTAGACAGGACAGGGATGGATGCAATAAGCCAGTGTTTCTGCACTTGGAAATGTTTGTCTTAGCTACTTGCATAATAGCATCTTACCTCGGGTCTGTGCAGTGTCCTCCAGGAAAAGATAAGAAGGTGTCTCCTTAGTTCCATCATGACTTGCGTCCTATGTGGTCTGAGTAGCAGGGATGAGTGGCTCTGAGTAGCATTTCTGACTGCGTCTGCTAGCAGTGGAAGTCAGCAGTTGAACCACATACATGCAAATAGACCATGTCTAAAGTCCATTTTGAGAACATTTTTCTGAAGGTACAGGAATTCATCTTCTAGTTCAAATGCAGTCCATGAAATAAGAAGATACATTTTTAGGGCTATGCAGGAGGCACAAATTTTTCTTTGCTGGCAATTGAGCACCCACACCCTTCACAACCTCACTGCCCTGCCTGGAAGTTGACCCTTTACTAAGCCATGTAACATAAGTGTTCTGCACTGTGGACAAGGAATGGCAGATAAAACCTCCTGAACAGCACATTGTTGTGTCAGCCAGTCTTCCACTACAGAGCAGGCACTGGCATCACCCAAGGCCATGGGCAGGGCATGGTCATCCCTACTCCATATCCCTCTGTGCTGCTCCTTGTAGCAGAGGGAACACAGCTGGTTTTCAGGGTCATGTCTGGGTGCTCAGGAAAGCCAAAAGACTATAGCTTTTCCCCATAGCTGGGAAAAGCTGCCTGTCTCTGCCAATAAACACAGAGAAATGCAAACAGTAACTTTTGCACCCTGCATCCTAGTCTTGTACTGTGATTCAGAAGTACCTTAGAAAAGTTGTAGTTATAGCTTCACTGGAGACTTAAAGGCTTTTAAAGCACTTTGCAAATTTGCTTATACAGACTAAAGTTTACTTTTCTTTCTTTCCAGGGGCCTGCTAAAACACTTCTGATCCTATCCTTAAGCACAGAAACCAGACCTCTTGGTCTTGAAGTTGCCACTCAACTAATAATAAAAAAAACCATAGTATGGAATAGTGTGTTTTTCCTGAAAAACACATGAAAATATTGGGGGATCTTTAAACAGTGTGCAATATAATAGTGATATTTGAATTTTCAAGGGAATACCTAATGTGGCATTTGTCAATAAATGATTTTGGAAAAAAGTCACCTCTGGAACTGGTTTCTATTGCCTGCTGTCCTGTCTCTTGGGGAGCAGGACAGAGTATGCTCACTGAGGAGCAGTGAGAAAGCAGCCAAGGGTGTCTGCAGCACAGGCAAGGCAGCCTTGCTCCCCAGCACTCAACAGGGGAGACAGGACAAGGATGGTGAGCAGGGCACATCTCCTGACTGTGCTGATCATCACACAAAAGCATGGTGACAGGGTAAGTCTGGGATTCACCTACAAAGTCCAGCCAGCAACAGGACAAGCAAGGCCCAGGGCAGGGGACAGGCACATCAGTGAGATGGCTCCAGGCAAAAACAGGACTCCAGAGCATGTCTGAGGCAGAGCTACCTGCAGCAAGTTTCCCAAGGGGAGAACAACAAATGCAATAAAACATGCTACTTTCAATAACTCTGGACATTACTTTAAATGAGAATGCTAACGGCATTACCAGTAATCTGCTTCCATCTGCTTTCATAATCCAGTATCTGAAAGGTATAAAACTGAAAGATATAGAACAGACTGGGTTTATGGCAAAGAATTTCATAGACACAGAAAACCAAAAGAAGAGGACCTAGAAATCTCCATGTAGAAAAAGCGTACCCTGAGTCAGCGTTACTGACATGTATTTCCTGCTGCTTTTAGTAAAATCACATTCACTTTGTGTATCCTAGTAATAAAAATAGCAGTCAAGAACACCTCAGCATCCTGCTGAACCCTGCACTTGGTCACCTACACAAATTTTTACAAGTTATAATTACCAAGCACAGAGGTAAGACCAAATTGAACAGCCCCTACTCCTAAGGCTTCCAAAAGGTATGTGGAACAAGGCTGATGTTGATTGAAGACCTTCAGAGCACTGCACTGTTAAACAGCTTCTGCAAGATGCTTGCACAATCTTACCCACAGTAACCAGAAAGAGCACAGAAACCTGTCCCGGTTTTAGAGACAGTTAT
>VWYI01030311.1:86728-159050 GCA_013399455.1 Anthoscopus minutus | reverse complement strand
GAGAAATTAAAAAGATATCTATATATATAATATAGGTATATAGATAAATATATAGATATATCTATATACATTGTGAGAAATTAAAAAGACATCTATATATATATAGATATAGACAGATAGATATATAGATATATCTATATATTGTGAGAAATTAAAGATATCCACATATATAGATATAAATAGATAGATCTATATATTGTGAGAAATTAAGGATATCTATATATGCAGATAGATATAGATAGATAGATAGATAGATAGATAGATAGATAGATAGATAGATAGATGGATAGATAGATCTATATAATTGGGAGAAATTAAAAATATATCTAGATATAGATATAGATATATAGATATATCTATATACATTATGAGAAATTAAAGATATCTATATATATAGCTATATAAATATCTAGATATCTAGATATATGGTATTATTGACACCCAAAATGTAATGGAACATTTAAAATCAGAGTGTGAAGCCGCAACAATGGTAAAAAATGCAAGTTTCCCATCGTGGCTGGGAGTTAAATGCCATCCTTTAGGAGTTTCTAGACAAGTGCAAATAATCCACAGCACCTGTCAGTCTGGAATAATTAGGAGGATGAAAGTGTGGTGCAGGAAGCTGAGGTGGAAGTAAAGTCAGGTTTCAGACAATGAAAAGAGTTCTGAGCACCAGGAGCGGGGTTGGTTGGTGGCTTCCCCAACAGACCCTGCTCAAAGCCTCCAGCAATTCCATTAAGAACTAAGAGTGGTTTAAGGAATTAATTCTGGCCCTGCTCTTGTGTCAAGATAAAATGGCCTCACTAAATTTCAGTGAAATCTGGAATTTCTCCTTTGAGGACAATTTTAAGGGGTACTTTGGTTTTGAATCTGAGCAAAACATTGATAATGCCAACAAAACCAGACTCTAATATTAAAATATACAAATTCCAGATCTCTTATAGGAACATGCTTCACCTTTTATTCCCTCATGACATTTGTGCCAGGTGACACAATGCAGTGCCCACTGCCATGGGCCTGCCATCCTGTTATCTCTTACAAAACATGATAACCTTTATTCTGAGATGAAATTCATTAAAATGCACAGTTTAGCATTTTTAAACATCATTTTCTATATCAAACTTGTGTCTGTCTGTGACAATGAAAGACTTTAGCACCGTGACACTCTGATTGAGCTAAAAAATCCCCTATTTCAGTGTGCTAGACCAGCTGCAGTGCTATGAAATAATTTTTTCATTGCTACTGAAAGCAGTTGCTCCTGCTCTGCTCCTGGACTGTGTTGCAGCCTGGCGTGTTGTGTCGCTCTGTGCGCTCAAAGTTTCAACATTTTTCACGTTGCATTTGCAGCTGATGACACCACACAATCATTTGCAGCAGTTCTGATGTTCAGGTTTAGTGACTTGCTGGCATTTGAGCCCTTGACCATTTCCCTCCCTCCACAACAGCCTCATTTATGGCTCAGCCCAATCACCCAGAGAAGAAGGCAAAGCGAGGACCCTGCTGCTGCTGGAGTTTGGGAATGATTTCATTTTGCACAAAGCTACATCCTCTCTGCGCAAATCCATAATTAATGACAGTCAATTGCTCCTGGTTTTGTTCATGCCAAGGTTATTTTGGAAGGCACTTTGGTTCAGAAAGCTTCAGCAGAGTCCCTGTAAGCACTTTTGGGTCACTGATGACAAGATTGCTGTATAATTCTAGTACATTATCTTCCAAGCTGTCCCTTGATGTCTCCACTACAGCCCAAACACTGTCTGCTTTGAGTTACCTCCATTTACAAATGTCCCAAAGCTTAAACACATTCTACATGCCTGGATTTCATTTATTCCCCTGAATGAAACTTTTCAACGAAAGCTGCCCTTTCGGTCGCACAAATACCAGCACGTCCAAAGTCAAACGAGGTTTGATGTGAGCGTTTCTGCATCATCCACCAAACCCCATCCCTGGGAGATGCCAGGACTTGGCAGAGCTGTTGGAAAAAGGGCTCAGGGGCCCTTCCTGCACGAGGTTTGCAGCCACCCTGGAAAAGGGAGAAGGGCACAAACACCCAGCAGAGGCTGGGGTGGTTTGAGAGCCTGACCCTGGTGCCCTGACACCACCACTGACCCCCGCTCCTGCTCCACCACCCTGCCCAAGTGCTTCTCCCCTGTCCAAAAATGAGATATTTTCTCTAATGTTGCTGCTTGGATGTAGTAAAAATTGGGATGAAAAGGACCTTTGTAGGATGGGGCTGGAAATATTGCATTAGGAATAAAATAATTTCAGGATAATTTCCTGAGTAAAGTGTTTTGTGCTGCCTGGATAAAATAATCCCAAAGGGAGCTTATTAGGACAATTTTTCTGCTTTTTAACAGCGAGGATGGCTAAAAGCAGGAGTTGCTTATTGGAAAAATAATTATTTTTTGAGTAGGAAAGGCTTTCAAATATGATTAAATATTGCTTTCAGGACAGGTGACCCTGGTTTGTGTTAGCAAGGACTGAATAGATGTGTCACATCTTTTCTTCCTTTTATTTACTCTTTGACAGTTAATTTTCATTTTTTATAATACCAACTTTGACACATAAATCAATTCCTGTGGGTTGTGTTTTGAACCTTTTCAATAAGATGAAAAGTCGAATACACCTGATTTTCCCTGGCTGTGCCATTAGTTTCTTGAAGTTGACTTGCAGGCTATTAGCTCAAGGGTACTTTTACAATACAAAAAAGTGAAATTTTCTAAATGGTTAAGACTTTGAAAATGCAAGACAACAAATATAGCCCGGATTATTAGATTTTCAACAGGAAGAATTAGGAACTTTCTTGCTAAAAAAATCTAAGAAAAATGTACCTAATGGTTTAAAGAGTAGTTTGGTTAAAATAAATTTGGGAAGCACAGAGGTATTTTCTATGACAATTGCAAATGTCAATAAAATTCACAGACTTTGCCTTTTCCTGAGTGACCCATCCCACAGAATCATGGAATCATTAAGGTTGGAAAAGATCTTCAAGGTCATCAAGTCCAACCAAGACCCAACACCTCCGTGCCCACTAAACCATGAGGTGCCACATCCACTTGTTTTGGAGCATTTCCATGGTCTGTGTGTGGACATTTAATGGCCAAATTCTTGCCACTGCTGTCCCCCATCACTGCCTGCTGAAATGCTTTTAACACCTCTGTGGATTCTTAGGGAACTTTCACAAATATTGTTGTACAAAGAATTTTAATTTTTCTCTTTTTTTTAACGTTACCAGTTTGCAAATGCCCTTGCCCAGTAACTCCCATGGATTGCCTTTCTGATTTAGTGTCCTGTTTCCTCGGGCTGAGATGTCCCGGTGTGAGCCTTTTGCATTCCAAATGAGATGGAAATAAAGATGCACAAATTCAGAGGAACCCTGAATAATTTGAACTCACTGCTTTTCAGCCTGCATGTTTCAGTTACTGAGCCTTAGATAATAATGGAAACAACACTAAGAATATTTTCCCGTGGCTGAAGGGGAAGTGAAAGGCTTTTCCTTTCAGTTTGCAGCAGAAGGATTCCTGTCCATCTCAGCACAGAGCTGCAGTACCTGGGTGTCAGCGGGGATGGCACCAACCCAGAGATGTTCCAAGGAGCCAGGATGTGCTGGGAATTGCATCTTCAGCACTTGCCCAATGCTTTTTACTTCGCTTCCAAATAAAAAATCTATTTTCCTTTTATGAAACCGTGTTCTGCTCCCTCGGAGTTCTCTGCTCCTCAGTGCATCCCTACCAAAATAAAAGGATGTGCCCAGTCCTCCACCATTTCTTCCAGCTGGAGGAAAAATTTTTCCTCTTCTGTTTCACAGTCCACAGACACAAATTTTTTAGGGACAACGAAATTAAACATATATTTCATAAATTTTATCTCTGGATCTGGGACTTGCTAACAAAACCAATTTTTTTAATCTTGCACACATAGTTATATATTTTGTGATTTGTTGATAATACTTGTTCTTAGGAAAAAAAAATGCCAATTTTGCCTATTGCTTTTCCAAAAACACAGAGACAAATCTACTTGTATTCCTAATATAATACTTTTCCAGTTACATTTAGTTATTTAATCAGAAAAAGGTGATACAATTTGTGAAGAAAAAAAAAGTTCAAGCTAATAATTCTAAAGTTTTACCAAATGAAAAGTATTCACTTTTTAAAAATCAAATATTAAATAATCTCAAAGATTTTAGAAGCCTGGAACAAGTGGAGGATTTCATTTCACAAGCAAACCTCTAGTTTTACTTTTGGCTCAAAAGGGTTTCAAATGCTTTTGTTAAAGCCAACCCAAAATGATTTACCTCGATTTTTCAGAACTGGTAGCTAAATAAAAAATCAGCTCATACTATTCCAAGGTTATTTGAGGATTTCTTTGTGTTACCCTTGTGCTTCCAGTTTCATTCTCCTGGCTTGAGTAGCAGTTAATTATTTTCTCAAAAATCGAAGTAGACCTTAGCAACATGAAAGCAATAAAGAAATTCAATGCATTGCATTCACTCAACAGGGTAAAAATTTCTGAAGCCGGAAAAGTTCCTGCCCTGGAGAGTGAAAGGCCACTAATAACCCCTTGTCCTTGAGAGCAGCCCTGAAAAGAAAGAGGGAAAAGAACTACTTTGCTGTGAAGTGGGGTTTCATTTTCCAGCTCCTGTGGATATTGCAGCAGACAAATGCAGAAAATAAAAGTGCTCCTGAACAAGTTAACAAGGGCTTTGCAGAAGAAAGCACACACCCTTCATTATCGTCCTGATGTGAGGGAACCTTCAGTCCTCTGCTTCTTCAGGGCTAGCACTGAGACTTCAAGTCCAATAAAAATTAAGATTTGCCAGTGTGGTTGGGGTATGAAAGGGAGAGAAAGAGCTGGAGTTGGTTTTATCACTCCCCTGTCCAGGTTTACATCCTTTGCTGGAAATATTGCAATATTCAGCTAAAGTCTGGCCACGGGGCACAGTTGGGGTTTTTCCCCCATAAATTTAGTGAGTCAATGTTGTCTTTAGTTGGTGAAATTTGTGATTCATTCCTAATGAAGGCCTTGCTTTGCTTGGCATCTGGCCTAGGCCGAGGGCTGGGAAATGACTTTGAAAAGCAGAAGTGACACCCTGTATTTCCCTAACTTATTACACCCTCCTTGATCCAGTGCCTTTTGTCGTCTGGGGTTTCGTCCTGAAGCCCTTAGTAAGGGAAAATTCTCTCTGACTTCAAAGCCAAGCAAAGCCTTTATGAATAAATCACCCGAGGTTTTGGTGTCGCTGATCACAGATCCAAACTTCCCAGCCAATGTGGATTCAGGAGCGTGTTACCAAGCTTTGCTGCTTGGCATCCCTAATTCCTGCTCCTGCTTGCTGTGTCTTCCCTAATTCTCTTTATCATCTCACTGCTTGCCTTCTCCAGATTCAGTAAACCCACAACAACTGGTATTTAAATATTTAAACCCAGGATTTTCCTCTTATTATAAAAAATTACAGTCACATTGGAAGTTTAAGAGAAAATAAATTCATTTAAGGGGTATTTTCCTTCTGTTGAGGCAGCATCTTGCTGTTGCTGACATAAATGGGTTTTATTGTCTGAGGTAGGAGGGAGATTCTTGTGGGTGTAATTGAGGAAGCACAGGCAGTTTTCTCACTCAGAGCAGCTGAGGATGTTGTCCTCAATTTCTGAGCCATGTGAAACACTATTAGTGCCTGATGGATAATCAGATGTTGGGTTGTAGTCACTGAGAGAAAAGTCCAATGAGCTTTTATGAAAGCTTTGCTGAGATTTCTTCAGATGTTTTAATAGCAAAAGCAAATCACTCCATTAGAAGTGTTATTGCAGCAACTATCACACACCCTTCTTGAACTGTTACAGTGCACTTATTTGAAGGCAAAAGCAAAGAACTGCAAATTAACAAACTTCAATTATTGTTTTTAAACTTCAAGACTTTCTTCTTTCTTCTCTGAGAAGCAAAGGAAATTTTAGAGAAGCTGACAGATCACCTTCCCCACACTCCAAAATCAAAGCTGCTATCATTTGAAATATTTAGAAAATGCAAGTGATATACAGACATTTTTTTAAATGTTTCTCCCATCAACAGTAAATTTCCAGTTGAACAGATTTCTGCTTCCTCTCAATTAATTCCCAAGAGATTAATCTTTATTCCTTTGAAACTGAGGATGGATGTGAGAAGATGAGACCAACATCAAAGTTCAGTCCCTGACCATGCCACAGATTATTTTATGTGAATTAAACAAGTCTTCCCTTGCTCAGCTCTGTATCTGGGAAAGAGGCTGCTGATAATTTTTCTTCCCCATGTTTTATCTCTTTCATCCAGTGCATGAGATTGGCTGTCAGGATATGTCCCATTAAGAAGCAGAGCACCCAGCACAAGAGAGCCTAAATTGCCATTCACACTTTCCAAAGCAGAAATATGAAGTGATTCAGCATTAGATTAATAAATGTAATGTGTCCCAAAATGAGGGAAATCATCTCCACCGTAAGCATCTTTATTTTCCTCAGGAAACTTTACAGACACATTCAGAGTAGCTGATGAGCAATAGAAGCAGTGCTAAAAGACCAATAAAATACATGAAAGTCAACACAGACAGATGCCAGCAGGTCACCTTAGATGGTTTTGTGTAAATTAAAAAGAAATATGAAACAATTTACAGCTGGCCCTTCTGCAAGACAGATCTTTGGAAAATTGATTAGTAATCTCACAGGCTACCCTTTCCTTTGCCTTAGTGTTTTACAGCTTGCACCATCCATCTGCCACCCAAGCATATAAGATCAGCAGCTACACAAATCAGCAGCTAGATAGGATCACAGCCTATTTACTCATTTTTAAAAAGAAATGCAGAAAAATTGGGGAATTTGGGGCTCTGGGGCAGTGCTGGATTCCAGGACTGCATGAGGACTGAGGTGCTTTTCAAAGGTACAACACCCTTGCACAGCAGTGTCCTAAGGTCTGAGAATTCAATATATGAAAAAAATTTCTCAGTTCCAGTTGCAAGCAAAGTATAAAATAAACTGTAATAGAGGCAATTTCCAGTGTGAAATGTGAGCAAGCATTAAGAAACAGTGATGGAAGTGCAGGCTTCGGTTTGTCTGGAATGAGATTCCTGAGGGCTCAATCCTGACCTTTCCTGTTTAAACAGATCCTATCCTGACCATATTTATAAATATATTCATGGTATATATATTCATACTGTTTATGTACTCAGAGAATGATCTCCCTGTCTCAGAGACAGATCATCTGGCAGTGTTATCATCCTTCCTCCCAGCCACAAAAACCCAACCAAGCTGTCAGAGCACAGAAGTTAACATTATAAAAGATTCATACCATTTTTATAAGTAACTGCTAATTAAAAACAACATATATCCACTGCCTGGTGTATTTTAAACACTCTTGAGTGTGCAGAGTGCTGGACTTCTCACCTTCAGCCCTGTCCTGGTCCTCCCCAAAATCTGCAGGAGATGGGGCTGAGCTGTGGCTGCATCTGACACGTTCCCAGCTCAGTCCTAACCTGAGCTTGTGCACAACAACCTCCTGCAGCCTTCAATTACCACTGCAGAACTCTGAAATTGGATCAGGGAGGGCTCTCCTGACGAGGAGAACATGAGGTGATTTTTATTGTACACAGCCAGCTCTGGAGTGCCAGGTTAGGCTGGAACCAGCTTTAATACTTGTTTTTAATTATAACTTTGCAGCAAGGAGTGGAGATCGATAAAGCAAGCCTCTTTTGTCTGAGATCCACAGGAGACAACGACCATCATTCCTCTAGGGAGCATTTCACTACAAAAAAAAAGGGGGAAAAATAGGTGGAAACCCGTGATTTCTCCTCTCAAAGAGGATGCAATGCATTTTCTCACTGCCCAGCAGATGTGACTCATTTTTTTAGGTAGCACAAGTCCTACCAGCATCTTTTATTTCCTGTCATGAGCAGAGTGGTTGAAGGAGTGACTTCAGAGCAGCCCCTCCTGCCTCTGCTTGAGGGGTGGCTGCAGCTGGGGCTGTTCCTGAAGTTGTCACATTCATTCCACGAAAATCCCTCAGTGCCACACTCAGGCCACTGGAGAAACCCATCTGCATTCCAGTGCACTCCTCTGAGCTGCCTTTTCTCATCCAGCTGGGCATTTCCCACCCTGCTGTCAGGGTTTATGCACTCAGCCAGGCTCTGGGAAGAGGTGGGCAGCAGAATCACCAAGTGGAGAGGAGGTGGGAGATGCTGCTGCACCCTCTGCCAAGGGCCTGGGAGTTAAATTGGAATTAACCAGCAATTATCCATTCTTCCCTAGGGAAGGTGGGGGGGAAATCCCTTTATTTCTATGAGAAGTCTTAAATGATTTACTCATTAAAACCTGGAATGCAAAGATCTGGGGTCTGGGAGAGGTAACTCAGACCCACAGGAGTGACAGTGCACACCACCTAAAGCAGGAAACACTCTTGGAGAATCAGGGCTGGCTCTTTTTTCCTAATTATTAATCCTCTGATTTGCATTTTTGGGAACTGAATTACTGGAATAAAATCTTCTTTGGATGTGCTGTGCAGGTGAGCTGTGCTTAAAATAAGAAAACACCAAAATCCTCTGTTCTGCTTTGCCCTCTCACTGTGATGCTTGTCCGTTCCTATTGACAATTAATAATAATTATTAGGTTACTGAAAGGACTGTGAGCCAAACACTGAATTTTCCCTCAGAGCTCTGCTTAACTTCGTGAGTTTGGAGGACTTTTGTCAGCTGACAAAACCTGAGAGTCAGAATTCCTCACCTTCCTCCTCATGGATTTGAGTTCCCCTTTTGTTGTCTCCTCTTTGGGTGGCTCTGCAGAACCTTCGGACCTCGTGTTGTTTTAAGCATAAGGCAGAGTTCACCTGAGAAATATTTTATAAGAAATAGGCCTGAACAACGATTATGACTTTACCATAGTTTCCAATTCAAAAAGCTCTTTCAGAATGCATTTTAAATATTTTTAAATTTTCAAATATTAACATTGCATCATAATGTAACTTTCCAATTAATTGTTTTTAAGGATTCCCAGGCATGATCCTTATTCTTTCCTATGTGCAAATTGTTCTAAAAGCATAACAGACTTTTATTAAAAGATTAGGAGATTTTATTCTCCCAGCTCAAATCCTGAGGTTCAGCTTATCAGCATTCTCACCTGCATTTCTGGAACAGGGAATTTTAAGCTCTGAACACTGTGGGGCCCACAGGGATGAGTGAAAGAGCCTAAATAGGCAGGGATCTCCTCATTTCTGCCAGCAGCTCTGTTTGTTTCCAGCCCTGGAAGTGACAGCTGATAATCAGGAATTCTTTGTTTTAGACACTGAACTCCAAACTCTCTTTTGCCTCCCTTCAGTGGATTGTTGGAAAATCCATGTTATAAAAAAATCTCATCTCTGATCAGATTGTTTCAGGAATAAGATGATGCCCAAAGGAGCAGATCCTTTGTCAGTAAACCAGGAAAACTCTCAGCAGAAAAACTACTTCAGATTTATTTCAATATCCCTTAAAAAATTATAAAAAATATACTAACATATAATTATAATTTCAGAAAGAGCAACCCACACTTAAACTTTCAAATTAGCCTCTAATTGGAATAAAAATCTTGATTAAAGTTGCTAAAGAGAGACGTATTTTCCAAAGAAAACAGAATTATTGTTACAATATTCCAGGTTTGGGGATTTTTCTTTTTTTTTATAGTGAGCACTACTCATCACATTTGGAAGTTTTTTCCTTATGCCAAGGTGATATTGGAAGATGCTGCATAACAGCATGAGGAAAAAAATATTTGTCTTTATATTTTTTTCTGGAATAAGCAGAGGGTTGTGTTTTTTTCCTTTTTTTTTTTTTCCAGATAACAAAAGCCACAAAAATTGATACAAATGGAATTTTTATATTTTAGGTTGCACTACATCAGACATCACCTTTTCCAAACGTTAATAAATCAAGGGCTACCTAAAATAAAAGCAGGCAAACAAACCCAAAACCTCTGTCAGATGAGCTTACTTCACAGAAAATGTAATAAACACATGAAATCTGATATACCACAAGCAAAATCAAGATTCATAATTTATTCATGGCTTCATCAATAGTTCCAAGAGACTCCCAGCACAGACAGATTTGTTATGCCACATTAATATTTCAGTGGGCTTTATGGAAGGGGGGGAAAAAAATGAACAGGGAGGATAAAATGATACAAATAACATTTAAAAGACAAAGGAAGAAGAGGGGGGTTGGAATTACTGAGGCTGAGGAGAAATGAGAGGGAAATGGTCAAATTGCACTGGGTGCCAGCGCACCAGGGCATCACACAGAACTCAGAGCTTCATTCTCCTTCTTCAAGGGCTGAGAGACTCCTCTGAAAAGTTTCTATTCAGAGAAGGGGATTCTTTAGGGAAAATGAATGGTCAGAGAGGAGAAAACATGGTTAATTTGAACTTGGTTAAACCTTTTCTCGAGATAAACATCAAGTGAATGCCCGGAGCTGCAACTCAGAGTCCTGGAGCCCAGGGCTTTCCCTCTCCCTGCAGCATTTTAAACCACACTTTCCCTGAAAAGTGGGATTTTCCCTCCAATCCCATCAAGGACCTGTGTCAGCAAGGCCACATCTGTCCTGCCCTCAGCAGCTTCCAGCAGTTTTAGCTCAGCTGGTGACACTGCAGCAGAATATTCTCAAAACTGCAAGATGTCTTTATTCCTTGAAGAATCACAGCTCCTCCCAGCTTGGAATTAGCTTTTTTCACTTTTTTTTACCCTACTTTTATTTATTTATTTTTTTTTTTGGCAGAGAGCACAGCTGAGAAATGCTGGATTATCATTTCTCATTTGGGCTCAACGTCCATGCAATGGCCAGAGGAAATAAGCAGTTTCTCCCAGAAAGTTCATTCTTAAGGTAAAGGGAAAACCAGAAGACAAAATTAAAGTGATTTTTCCCAGATCCCAGAGCTGGAGAGGCTGGGGCTGTTTTGTGGCTTTGTGAGATGCTTCACTCCTGACACCCACTGTGGGTGGACACAAGGAAAACCCTGAGAGATGGAGGCTTGGTGGAGTGAAGCTCAGCTTAAACCCAGATTTCCAGAGGCTGGGTTTGCTCCTGGGTTGTGGTCACATAAGGAATGGCATCGTGCTCGTGCCTGCTGTGCCCAGCAGGACCAGGCCAGTGAAATCTCCTGTGCTGGGAGCTGCTGGGGTCACAGCCCAGTCCTGGGGACACTTTGGCCACCTTGGGACTTGGAGGGGCTGGAGCATGTCCAGGGCAGGGAAGCTGGAGAGGCTGAGGGAGCTGGGAAAGGGGCTCAGCCCGGAGCAAAGGGGGATCAGGGGGAATTTCTGGCTCTGCACAGCTCCTGCCAGGAGGGGACAGCCGGGGGGAATTGGGCTTCTGCTCCTAGGGAACGGACAGGAGGAGAGGGAACGGCCTCAGGCTGGATATTTGGGCAAATTATTCCTGAGAAGGGGTGTGCAGCCCTGGCACAGCTGCTCAGGGCAGTGGTGGAGTCCCCATCAGGGGATTTAAGGTCCCTTCCAACCCAAACCATCCACGATTCTCTGAACGCAGCGCCCGGCCTCGCTCTGCAGAAACGGCGCCGAGAGAAACAGAGCCCCACTGCCTTGGGTTTTCTGGGACACCAGAGCCATCCCATATTTTCCTGCACCTCTTGATCAGTTCTTACAGCAGCTCTCCAGCTCTTTCTTCTTTGGGGCTTCTGAACAAGTTCTCAGCTTCCCAGGCAAAGCTTTGCTGTTCAATTTCTCCTGGAGCACCAGGGGGAAGAGGAAAGAGCAGTAATTTGCTGGAATCATGAGCGGCTAATTTGCTGAGTTTAGTGGCAGGAAGCCTGAAGATAATCAATCCAGTTCTTCTCCACATATATGAATGCAAGGCAGCGTGCTGAGGAGGGCAAATTACACTGCTCAAAACGAGATGAAAAATCTTATCAGGTGAAACTGTGGATAAATCTCACTGGCAGAACACTTTCCTCAGAGTATCTCCAGGTTTTGGGAGACCTTTTGAGCGTCTCACATAGTCAGAACCAAGCACAACTGGGTAATTACTCTGATTTAGGGTATGCTTATGTTTTTATCTAGAAGAGAGTTTCATTCGCAGCACAAGTTCCCCGATTGCTGCAGTTATTCCCCCTCTGAGTTCAAGCAGTTGGACATAACTAAGTTTATATGGAAGTGTTTAACTGTGGAAAAATTCCTAGTTCTTTACTGACTCTTTGCTTTTCTCTATGCAAAAACTATTTTTTAATGCTCTCTAGTACTTGCTTGCATTAAATGTATTATGGCATAATAAAACAAACATATAATACAATACAGATTTTGGCTTTCTGTACATCTGAGAACTCTCTTTTCTGTTTCATCCAGCCAGATCCACACCAGATTGCCCAGATCCATCAGTCAGCAGAGGAAGTTTTCTCTATCCAGCACATAGCTCAGACACTGAGACAGACAAAATAAATGTGAGCTGAGCTGGGCAATATAAAACTGCCTAAAATCCTTCTGGGGCTGTACAACTCCATAATTCTTCTGAGATTCACTGAGCAATCATTTCTTTCTTTCTTTCTCCTTCTGTGCGGTGGGATTAACTGACAGGAGCAAAACTCATTGCCAGGAAGTAAAAAGGAGAAAACTCTACTGTGTGTTTTACAGCTGGGTTGCAGTTGGAGAACTTCACCAGCCCTGCTGTAAAATCCCCTCATTGGCTTCCGGGCAGTGAAATGTGGACAGAAAAACAAACAAACAAATACAGGAGTCACTTCCCCACAGCTGACATTTAGGGCTGTGCTAGGTCTGTCACGTTAAATCCTGGGCAGGGAATTGATTCACAACTTCCCTCAAAATGCCAGAGAGTTGTGGCTCTCCAAAGTCTGGAAAGAGAAGATTTGGGGCAGTTTGTACTCTCTGGTGTCAATACCTGGTTGTGTGATGAGGTTACTTCACAACTGTCCAGAGATTTGGTGGGAACCCAGAAATATCCCATATTTTGTTCTGTTCAAGTTCAGGCTTTATACTCCGTTGTGAACAGCAATTCATATGAAAGCAAAAAGAAAAAACGAGAGCCAATATGGTTTTAAATTCTCCTGGTCAGGTTTTAGGCACCTCCAAAGAAATGACTTTTTTTTTCCCACACTGGAGATTTGTGTTCCATGTTGGCACAGAAGGCCAGGAGCACCAAAGGGAAGGTGAGATCCTGAATTCGGGCAATTTTGCAATGTCACCTCGTGTTACTTTTTTCACTGAAAGGGTCAAGCGCCCTTTTAGAAATAAAACCTGAAATAAGCTTTGGTTGCAAAGTTTCAAATGAGCCCTTTTAAACTGAAAAACTGACTGCTCAGCCTCGTGTTTTTGAATGCTGAGATCACAGCATTAGAGCAGAATCGGAGAAAAATATTACGGCCTACTGAACTCTGTACAGAAAACCAGAAAGCAAAACAATATTATTCCAACTTATTGCAAATACACCAATGAGCACCCAAACTGGAGAGTAAGAACAGGTGTACCAATGCCATCCTCTCCAATTAGGGAATTGTGAATAATGCTGGTAATAAAAAAAACACCATAAAGGGCAAGAAAATTGCATCCCCCATAATAAAAGATGCCTCCTTTGGGGTCACATTTCGCTTTTGTGGGCTGACAAGGGGATCAGTCTCCATGACATATTGTTCAGTGGCTGTTCCTCTGATCCTGGGATGTCTTCTCCACTCATACATATTTCTGGCTTGTTAGGGAGGCAGCCTGACACTACAAAGGGCTGGATGTATGTCTGTGCTTTGCCAGAAGAACTTGGAGACGCTCTGAGTCAGGATTTTATAATCAGATGCCAGGGCTAAGTAACTGGTGATGTTCTACATCTTCCCCCAAAATAATGAAAGAAGAGTCTGAGGCAGCACTGGATACAGGGAGGCTCTGCAAAGCTCTTTGGAGGTTTTTAAAATGCGTGATTGGTAATATCTGCTGGGGGTTTTTTTTTGTTGTTTTTTGGTTTTTTTTTGTCTTGTGTTCCTCAAAATCCGATCAAACGTTGAAGTTGATCAAATTTACATGGGGGAAGAAAGCACAAACTTCCGCCATTATCTCCTTTTCTGCTTCCTTATAAACCCAAACTGGATGGCATCCAATTTCTCCTCGCAACTGCCTCTGGAAATGAAAGAGAGCCTGAATAGAGGAGGAGATGAGCTGCTTTAAATGCTTTTTCATAGTTCTCACTGCTCTGAAAGCTTCATTAAAAGCTGCAGCTCGCTTGTTTTCGAACTCTTCCGAAGTAATAAGCATATAATTGTGCTGGAAACTTGGGAGGAGTGTGTCTCTGCAAGCCACTGCAGCAGCCTTTCCTTTCAAGGTCCTTTTGCATTTTCTTGGGGATCAGTCATTGCCATCTGAAGGAAGTTTAGAAGAAATATTGTTTTTTTAAAGAGGACATTGACGATTTGCTGCGTTGATATGTCGACACAAATTGCTTCCTCACGGACTGTTGACTCTGAGGGTGTGTTGTGAGGCATGACAATTATTTTGCCTTTTTTATTTTTGGGCTTCTTAACCCACATTCAAACTGTGTCAGGCACAGGCTCGCTGCTGAGCACTTTCATATTTATTTTGATTTCTTCAGACGGAGAAACATGAGGAATGAGGATGAAAATTTGTGCTGCCAGTATTTTTTCCAGTTTCTCCTAAAAAATTCAGCTGCAGTGCTGAGATCCACACATGTTCTGACTGATTCCATGGGATTTCTTCTGATATTTCCTGTGGAGCAAAACCAGCCTTGCTGCAGATGTTAATGAATGCTCTTTTGAAACAGCTGGAAGGGATTTTGAGAGCATGGACAGATGAATTTCATTCATAACTCCAAGAGTGAGAACAACCTTCAAAGCCCTGAAATCACCCTCCACAGTGAAATCCTTCAGTGGCAAAAATCCACTCCATGGATTCATCAAATTCAATCCAATATTTACTCATGAAATTCCACATTCGAAGTCCTGGGCCAGGATGCAAGAAAACAGAGACTTTTGCATTGACTGAGGCTGGATCAGAATATTTTCTGATTTGTCCCACAGATCACAGCCCCAAACATCCCAGGATGAAACCCTGTGCTTAAGAAATACAATATTGGCAAGATTTTAGATAATTCCCTCCAAAAATGTAGGGAAGATTCTTGGGGTGAACTCAAATTAGCGAAATAAAGCCTGATGGGAACAGTGACAAAGATATTCAGAAAGTCAGCTGTGGATTCTGTTAAAGGGAATTGACATTTATTTAGAAGATAAATTTCTGGGGAATATGTTTCCAAACCATGCTTCGTTGCCTTTTTCCAGTCTGCACTTTTATTACCCAAAATAAAGATCGCAATGCCCAAAGAGTCACTTTGACTCTTCTCCATCTTGTTCCCAGTTTATTTCTAGGATTCAAGTGAAAATTCCCTCCTAGTTTACAATGAAACGGAATGGATTCATAAACAATAAAACACAAAACTGTGACTTTTATTTTTTTCTCCACTGAATCTTGATAGCAGCATTTTCCAGCTTTCCCCAAGCTAACTCCACACCAGCATCCAGAAATATGAAAGTGTATTTACATTTGTTAATTTGCTTTCATCAACTGAGAAAAAAGCTGGGTATTTCACAATCCTAAAAGGCAAACTTATAGTGAGGCTGAAGATTACTCCAGTTTCTCTGAAACAGTGAAAATATCCCAGCACATAAAATAACTATGAGTAAAACCAGTGGAAAATCACTGCTTTGCTTTATTTTACTCCCTATTTTTTTTAATCAGTAAAGATATTGCCACATAAAACCCTATTTTGGATTTTTATTCTCCAACTGAGAGGCTCGTCTGATAGAAATAATATTCCCAGCAAGTCAAACATCTTTTACACCAGAAGCCTCACCATAACTCAGAGGAAAATGTCCCCACAAGGCAAGTGTCACTGGAGAGTTGAGGACGGAGGGTGATCCTAGAAGGAAATATTGAGTTGATTCTTCTCCCTCACCTTTTTTTACTCACAAATTCCTGATTTCCAAGCAGTAAATAAATAAAGTGAGGTGCAACACTTGAGGTTCTAGGTGTAAATCCCAGATTTGGAACCTACTCAATCCATACTCTCCAGCCATGGAAGCCAACAGAGCTGGATGGGGGAGCTTGGAAATGGACTCCTGAGCACAGATGTGGCTTTCTTCCTTTTTAATTTCAAAATCCAGCGAGGAAACGAAGGAAATGTTTGCCTTGTTGTCTGTGTGCCACAATCTATGAGTTTTCATCAAAACCCTCAGATATTTTCAGGTAGAGTCATCTGCAGACACTCCCAGAAGCAATTATCACAGCCTGGGTTTGTAAATGCTTCCTGCCCGTGTTTGTTTGTCCTGGGAGCTGCACAAATATTACCTGCAGGGTTCCTGGTAAAGCTGGGATTGCTTATCCCAGAATCCTGGAGCTGACTGGGAGCTTGGGGAATGCTGCTTGGAGCCAGGAGATTTTGCTGTTCAGCATCACTGGGGTGGGAGGTGGGTAAATCTCTCACTTGACACTAAAAGGGGGAAGAGAGGAGAAGGATGCTCCAACTTTGAGTGGCTGAGTTGTTTTTCTTCTTTTTCTTCTTCTTCCATGGGAAAAAATTACCTGAAGGAAAGAGCCTTGAAGTGTGGCCCATTCAGGGCTGACCTATGTAGATGGAAAGGGCTGGCTGCTAGAAATAAAACAAAAAGGAAAAAACAACGGGTTTTAGGATTTAGATGGAATTTTAGGGCTTAAAAGTGTCCTCAGGCATGTGAAGGTCTTAACCCTTTAATGCTCTCATAGCCCTTCCCATAGCGACAGTGGCATCCGCAGTTTCATTATGAAATATAAAAAAAAAAAGAAATCCAAGTGCTTCCAATCCTCTTAAGAAACAAAAATCAATTTAAAAGAGGCGATCCATTACCACAAGCTTACCAACATTTCTATTTTTTTATTTTCTCTTTTTTTTTAATTTTCCATTACAGGCAGCAATTTGCCCGTTGCTTTTTCTGCCTCTTGCAGCAGAGAAGGATCAGGTGCTGGCAGAACGAGCACTTAGGCTTTATGCTGAAATATTTATCAGTACAAGGAGCAACGCACCACAATGTTCTGGCTTTGTGTCACACTCGATTCACCCGTGCAGGTACAACCTGTGGGCAGCTGTTACACCCAAGGAACAAATCAGTCAAAGAATTGAGGGGCACTAATGCAAAGCAGCCCCTGCCATGCACTGCCTCCTCGAGAGGCTGACTGGCACGTTTTTGCCTTGTGCTCTGCATTTTTTTTTTTGCTCTGTTTCATGGGCTGAGCAGTTTGCAGTGCAGGAATTTGATGTGGCTTCGTGTCACTTCAGGTGTTGGAGGTGCTCGTTTGATTTATGTGTATTTTTGTGTAACGCTGGTGTTTCCGAGGAGCTTTGTCATTTCATTTGTTGCCTTGCAAATTCATATGAATTAGGCAATTATATAAGTTACTATTTTGACCAGAGGGAGAAAGAAAACTGATAGGACTGAGCAGCACAGAAAAAGCAGGGCTTAAAAGTGTCCTCAGGCATATGAAGGTCTTAACTCTTTAAATGCTCTCATAATTTTCCTGCAGGGACAATGGCATCCACAGTTTCAATAAAAAATACACTGCAAAAAGAAATTCAAGTGCTTCAAATCCTCCTTGCTCCCACATGTCAGTCATGGCTCATTTTCAGGATTATTGAGAGAAAGAAGAAATTATTCTGTCCAGTACATTTTTCCCTCACAAAGCTGCAGCATTGTGGGGCTTGTAGGAGAGCTCACTCGGCAGTGCAGCAGGCAGAGCCAAAATCTGCCTTTATTAAGATGAAATCATTGTCTGTAGGCAAAGCAAAGCCATGTGATATCTCCATCAGCGAGGCTTTCATATGCAGCTACTCAAAACCCTGGAATAAATGGAGCTGATTGAGGTGAGCCAGAGGCAATTCAGCCACCAGAGCCAAGCAAGGAGATCAGCGAATGGAGCTCCCTCGTTAGCAGGGAGCCCCTCCGAGCTCAGATCCAGCTGCCAGGGGGGAACGAGGGGATCCAGAATGGAAAGGCACTTTCAGAACAGTCACAGTGTCCACAGGTCCAGCTTCCAGATGGAATGACCTGGCCTCAGGAGCTGAAAAGAGCTGAGGGGCAGTCAGGCAGTCCCAGGAGCTCCCAGCGAGGGACCGTGTCCCCTGGAGGTGACTGGCAGCTCAGCAGAGCAGATGAGACACTATAAAAATAAAAATGGAGACAAAGAGGGATGCAGGGAAAGCAGATCATCATTATTCTCTTGTGAAATATCTCTGCTCGAGTTCCAATTAGCCCGGAGAGGAGCAGATTGTCTTTTCATTTCCGACTTCCAGGCTGGGCCACAGAGCTGGGCCAATGTTTAAGAACACCTGGCAGAGGACATGGGAGAGAGAAAGAACATCTCTGTGGCACAGCTGCAGGTCGTGCAGGTGAACCTCTCTGTGCCTCCCAGCACCTCCATTCAAAGACCATGGAATTATGCAATATCCTGAGTTGGAAAGGCTCCACAGGGATCATCCAGTCCAACTCCTGAGCCTGCCCAGACACCACAACAATCCCACCCTGAGAGCACGGCCCAAATGGGTGCACATTCCCTGGGGAGCCTGGGCAGTGCCCAGCACCCTCTGGGGGAATATCCTTTTCCTGGTGAAAGAAAGAAGTGCCTCCTTGTGGAAATGTTGGTGGATGGAAATGCTTTGCCAGTGAAACAGCTTTTAGAGATTACTCCTCTGAGAGAGTGAGCCTCACACAGCATGTGCTGAATTCCTGATTGTCCATGGGCTCCAAAACTCCAGCTTTGGGCCTCCAAAAATGTCCCAAGCTAATCCTAAAAGCTGAACTCCAAACTACCCCTAATACACACAGCTCTTGGGGAAGGTCTTTAGATGAATGCAAGCAGCAGAGCAGCACTTTCAGATATCTACTGCAGATCATAATGGATTCACTGTCAGGCCTCCTCTCCACTAACCCTTCCTGTCCCAGGCCAATATAACCCACTCTAGGAGCTCCTCTCCTGGACACATGGAGCTCTTTTTAGCTGTGGTTATTTTCACAATCCCAGATAATATTGGCTGAGCCCCTGTCCCCATGTCCAAGATTTTGTCACTAAATGTAGAGAGTTTGAGTGCAACGTGTGATTCCCAGTCTCCCCTGTGTGCCCTGTCTGGGACAGTTTCCAAGCTGCAGAGTTTGCAGGATTTGTCCAGTGACAAAAAGAATCCACATCCAGAAACCAGGCATTTCCAGGACCTGTCTCTCTGCTGAGGTGGGGACTGTGTGTGCCAAAGTTTGTGTATGGAGCCACATATCCCGTCCTGGTAAAATAATGAAAACCAAGAATGGAGTAAATCAAGTATTTGAAGATTATTTTAATGGGAGAAATCATTGCACAGAGACTGATGGTGACAATAAATTCCAGTCCAGGGATGGAAATGCGTGGAAAGCACCAGAAAAAAAACAGCAAAACCAGGGTTAAAGAAATGCCATTTTTAATTTCTACGGAAGGTGAAGGCCAAATGATATAAATATAAGATGACAGGACAATAAACAACAGAATGAGAACCATGAACTAATGAGGCAAAATATCCTGGCCAACATCATTGCAACCCCAGTTTCAGATTGATAACCAGGATATTTTTATATCACAGCTACGGGTGGTCATTTGCCAACACATGATTTTTTTGATGAGGTTGATGGGGACACTCCAAAAGAATTGTTGGTATTTTATGCGCTTTTAGAGAATTGAAAAAGCAGTTTATGGATTAGTTTGAAATAAAAAACTTACGGCAGATGAGTTCAGCTGCTCATCAGCACCATGCGCTCAATTATAATGCCCACAGTGAGTTGTGCTTTATAATTTCACTAATACATCAGGATTGGTTGCTTTCCTTCCTTTTCAGTGCTAATTTTGAGCTTTCATTGGATTATTACAAAAATCACAGCACCTGAACCCCACTATATAGATGAAGTGATTTGATCCTCGATGAAGATTTTAACATTGATTGGGAAAACTACATTTATTCTTCAGCATTACATGCTTTAAAAAGTCTGATTAAAAAGTGTGCCACTGACAATTGCATTATCTAATCCATGTATTGGGTAAAGAACATCTGTGCATGTTTTCAGCCAGAAGAATGTTTGTCTTTTTCCTTATTTTCTAATATTTCCATTAAAACTGTGCAGGGGGTTGACAGGAGCCTCACGTGACTGGGATTTAGGTGTTGTAATTTGGAAATGAGCTTTTTTTTTATCATGAGGGGTAAGAACAAAAAGCAGATCTGTTGGTGGGGGGGGCAAGGAGAAGGCTTTGAAAATTGTTGTGTCAGCTGGGTAGAAATCTTGCAAGGAACTTTGCTGTGCTGCTAATGATCTTTTTGAGGAGCTGAAAAGGAAAGGAACAAGAGGTTATTTGTCCCAAATGAGAATATTTTAGAATGGGTGCTGGTATAACAGTGGGCAGAAAAATAGATTGATCAGGGAACAAGAGGATAATTGGTAAAAATCACCCTATGGTGACCCAGCTGGGGCAACTGATCCCTTCAGGGAGCTGGAATTCAAGGCTTCTGGAGTTATGCAGGAATTTTTATGTCAGAAGCTGTAATTCCCCTTGAAAAGGAGTGACAGTTTCTCTGACTAAGCCCACTTGATTTTGACTTTCTCCCCTGAGACCTTTCAGCCTTTTGTATTAGCTTTTCATCAGTGAGGGCTTTTTCCCTTATTAGACCCAATATTTTGAAAAAAAAAGCAAACCTGTTCCTCCATTTCTCCATGTCAGGATTAAAGTTTTGGCTTTAAAACCAAGTTTTGTCACATGATGACAGTTCAGAAAATATTTCTGAGAGGGTGAATCTGCTAAATCACTCTTTGACCCATTCTGGAATAAGATCTCCAGCAGCAGAGACCTTCCAAAGAAAAGCCTTGGATAAACTTTTCTTTTTAGCTGTGTTTCTGTTAAACAGCCCTTAATTTTCTTTATCTAGATGTTTTTAGAACACAGGAATTACAGGGCTGACACGGAGACTTTGAATTCAAACCCAATTTGAATCTTTGTGGATGCAGCAGGAGCTAAGGAAAGGGGACGTGTCCAAAACCTTCCTCAGAGGGAGCAAAGGGAGACCAAAGAGCTCAGTGCTAAACAGGCAGATGAGATTGAATGATTCCAGACAGGAATTCCATCAGTACGAGAAAGGTGATGCCCGTAGGACGCAGTGGGAGCAGATGGAGGATGCCTCAGAGCACGGAAGAGCTTGAAATCAAATCCTAGAATCATAGGATGGTTTGGGTGGGAAGGGACCTTTCAAGGTCACCCAGTGCCACCCCTGCCATGGGACATCTTCAACTGGACCAGGCTGCTGCAAGCCCCATCCAGCCTGACCCTGAATATTTCCAGGGCTGAGGTATCCACCACCTCTTTGGGCAGCCTGTGCCTGAGTTTCACCACAGTGTGCTGGCTTTGCTTTGGTTGATATTCAGGAGAAAGGAAGAAAACCACCCACAGAAATTACTTTCCTGAGAGAAGCTGCTGGGAGCTTCCTCTGTAGCTTCGACTCCAGAATCCCAGCGGGCCCACACCTCCTCACTTTTCTTAAATCTAATCTGAATCTACTCTCTTCTAACTGAAAATCATCACCTCTTGTCTATCACAACCGGCCCTACAAGTTTCTTGGGCAGAAGCTTAGAGGATGGTTCACTGTTTAAAAAAATTTATATTGAAATCTAAATTCTATTAGTCCAGACTATGAGCTTGCTATTTTTTGGCTAATCCTGCTTTGTACCTCTGCAAGATTAATCTCTCTACAAAGTGGAGAGAGAAGCCATGTGACTTTTCGGGTTCCAATAATCTATTTATTTATCACCTTGATGTAGGGACTAGAAAACCAAAACCTCTGATAAATTTCTCACTCATAGTGGTGATGGCTAATGGTGGTTAATGTTTTCTCCTCCAGCTGCACATGTGCTGGTCTTGAGAGGTTCCTAAATGATTTTTCAGGAAACACTGAAAGATTTTTTCAGGAAACTGCAATATTCCTTACAGTTGCCATGCTCACACATAAGGATAAAATGGCTAATCCAGCCTTTGCCAATTCAGCTGAGTGGAAGGGGGAAGAGGAGGAGAGGCTCAGCAGCAGCCCAAAAAGAGAAATTAAATATGAATTGGTTATTTTGGATAGAGCAGCCTTTAGGACAGCTTGGCTGCCCAAGGGTTTGCCTGCACTGAGCTGGGTTTGAAGCCTGACTTTGGCTGAACACAATTAATCAGCTGAGAGATGGGGGGATTCAGTGCCCTGAGTGTGTTTGATAACATCCACCACGGGATGTGGGCATGGCACCAGCAGTGGGTGATCCCAACCTTGTAGAACACACTAATTAGCTCTTCCTTTCCCTGTTGTCTTGGGCAGACAAATTGCTACCATCGTTTTCCGAGACCATGGAAAAAATCCCTGCAAATAGAACATCTGCTTTTGATTAAACACATGCAGAGATATTTCAGCAGATACCCATTAATCAAACTTACACTTAGTTTTGCCTCTCTTTTACTCAGTCAGTTGTTACAAAGATCTACTTTTTCTATTTATCAGTGGTTAAAGAGGTACAGGGCTACAATGTGGTTGGGGAAGGACCTGAAAGCATTGAAGACATTCTTTTCCCATATACTTCCCTCACTTGTAAAATTCATTTTGGTTTAATTTTCGAAATGGGTGAGCAGCTATTTGAGATAACAGAGCCAGGGCTGAGTGCCTCTAAACCCAGCACTTCCAGAGGTCCATCACCGCCGGCTTCATTAAGCTCAGAGCTGAGGAAAGGATGATTTGCTGCCTGCAGAGTCTATGGCAAAGCTGATTTGGGAGCCTTGGGAACGCTCATATGAGGGAAGAGCTGAAGGAAAATTTCCCGTCTCTGGCTTTTCTGAGAGGTGGCAGAATTAGCCGAGGAGGCAAAGCTGACAATGCTTTAAGTATGAAAGTGATAGAATGACCTAAAATGCAGGGTCAAAATGCGCTAATTAGGTAACAATTAATGTTGAGTGACCTCTAGCGGTGCTTTCCCACAGTTTAGCCTCGAACTGGGATCCCTGGCAGGACCTGGAGTTTGGGAACTGTATTTAAGCATCCTCCTCCGCCGGTAGGATAAACAGTCTGTGAAAAATGGGATTTGTTTTTCTGAGGGAACTTCCAATAAATTGAAACAGAAAATTAAATTTTTTTTAAATAAGTTGTTATGTGCTAAAATCTTTTATTGTCACACCGGGCAAAACAGCAAACCGGAACCCACTCCTCAACACAAATTTTGATATAAAATTATTATTTTTTTTTACCCTGACATTTGAGAATGTCAGAGGCTCAACTGTGAATGCTCCGTGGTGATTCTATTTTCCATTTTCCATTTTCCTTTTTCCATATTCCATTTTCCATATCCCACTGGAAGGCAGGACAATCATTTATTTGCTGAGAGGCCATCACACACACCGAGACCTGTGCAAACACCAGTGGCTCTGTTTCTTTCCTGAGCCTCTCTCTCAGAACTCCCACACACCTGGGATTCTCCCACTGGCCCTTGTGCCACCAAACCTCTCATTCCAAAACCACACCTTGTCCCCAGGGATGTGCCAAAGGATCTGCTGGAGGTGACCTGAGGAGAAGTGAAAGCAGCTCCCTCATTAGTTATGATTATAAAAAAATAATCCCATGAGGTGGTTCCCAAGCAGGGCAGAATGAGCCCAAAAGTCTGGGCCAGCAGGGTCGAGTCTCGCCCTCCATGTGAGATGCTCATGTGCATATTAATTCCTAAACTTCTCAAAGTGATGCTGGGAGAGGCTGCAGCCAGCCAGGCTGATCCCAAGGCCATCCTTGGAATTCCATGGGCACCTGGAGTTTATTCTGGTGAAAAGAAGGCTCAGGGAAGGCCTCATTGCTCTGTTTGACAGGGGGCTGTGGCCAGGTGGGAGTCAGGTTTTCTCCCAGGGAACAGGTGACAGGACAAGGGGAAATGGCCTCAAGTTACACCAGAAAGGGTGCAGGTGGATGTTAGGAAAAAAAAATTCACTGAAAAAGTGTTAAGCAGTGGAACAGGCTCCCCAGGGAAGTGGTGGAGCCACCATTCCTGGAAGGGTTCAAAGAACAAGCAGATGTGGCACTTAAACACAGTTTTTTTAGTGGGTGTGATGATATTTGGTCAATGGTTGGACTTGATGATCTTGGAGATCTTCTCCAACCTTCAGGATTCTGCAGGATCACCTGGAATGGCCTTGCAGCAGCTGCCCCACAGACAATCCTGCTCCCAAAGCCGGACAAACAGATGTTAAGAGGCAGGCAGGCCAAAGGATTAGCTCAGGATAACTTTGAGCAGCGATGGGGATGGCAGGAGCCACCTGACGTGGCAGCACCTAAGTACAAGCTTCAGTTAAATGTGGTAAATATGACTTTTTTCAAATGTTCCAGAACACCAGTCAGGTAATAAATGAATCCTCTTCATTTTTAATAAACTCTTGCCTCAGGGCAAATTCTGAAGCACCCCCAGGGCAGAATTCTCTGTTTGCTCTGGGTGAGTGAGGGGCAGTAAAACACCTCACGAGGGCCTCGGGCGCAGCAGGAGGAGCCCAAACTGTAAAGATTTACAGACTTCCAGATTTACTGTAAAGATTGCTCAGCTACAGCCCCACGGCCCCATCAAAAGCCACAGTCAAATATACGAGTTTGTTCTGCTGAGCAGAGCTGCAGGCTTTAAATTTGCACAGGTGCTGCCTTCCCAACACACCAATAAAACCTCAAACACCTCCCCAGAAGGCAGCAGGCTTCACTGGCACATGGGGCCTGTCCTGTAGGTGCTCATTTTCATTCATTTTCATCTTTCATGGACAAGGTTGTGTGTGGTTTTTTGTTGTTTTTTTTGTTGTTTGTTTTTTTTGTGTGTGTGTGTGTTTTTTGTTTGTTTTGTTTTGGGTTTTTTTTTTGTTTGGTTGGGGTTTTTTTGTTTGGTTTTTTTTTTTTTGCATTCCTTCCGTGCAGCAGCTGTTGATGAAGATTTTCAGTGCAATCTCAGCTGACTGATGGTTTCCTCCACACCAAGATGGGAGTCCGAAGACGCTGGTGGGATATATGACATAATTATTTTGCCTAATGGAAAAAACATTCATTTCGATGGCGGGCCTAAATTATTGCTGCCTTAAAGGCAAATGCTTTTGTATATTAAGGATTTGAAAATTGGGTGATTAGTTGAGTAAATCTTGAGTAGGGAGGGCAAGAAAAGCCTGTGTTTAGTCCATTACTTAATTCAGCACTGAACAACTGGCAAGAATTTAATCCTCTCTCTATTTATTTATTTTTCAAGCATGTCCTGCTCATTTATATTTGTTTCTTCTTTAATTAATATTCTTTTAGGTCTTTAATTGCACGAATAACAGAGATACCAAGTAGAACTCTATGAGCAATGCGGGAAGTTTTACTAAAAATAAAAAAAATTATAATGTTAAACTCATTTTATGAATAAAATATAATTGTTTTAAGATTATTCTTGAGGTGAAAGTGTAAAAGGTCACGTTTATTTCTTTTTCAAATATGCTTATTAATTCCTAATTATTCCCTAATGGTCTTGTCTGGGTTTAATATCACAATTATTATTATTTTTATTAACTCATTTAGCCCTCAGACAAAACTGTGATCCTTTCAAAACACACAAGGGATAGAAAATGTCTCTGTAGCTTTACGGCAATATAAAAGTAAGTCATTTGATCTATTCCTCTAGAATCTTGCTGCTCTGAAAAGACTTTTAAATCTATTTTACTTTCAGTCACCGGTGAACTTTGGTGTGACACATGTGAGTTTGCACTTAATCCATTTTGGGGTGACCTGCTCCTTTATTGCTCTCTCTGCAGCTTGGGAGAAAGATGGTTAAACACATCAGGAGCTGATGGAAATGCCTCAAATGAAATTTCATTTTTCAGGGCAAGGCAGGGCAGCTCTGAGAGCCAAATTTGTCTCTTGTCAAAGGAGAGAGAGCTGTTCTTTGGAAGGACTGACTGCGGGCAGAAAGGGGCACGAGGAACTCAGGCAAAGCTTTCACTTAAAAAAAAATACATAATCTGAATCTCTTGGTTTCACTTGGGTGATGATTTAAGTTTGCAGTTGTGTGGCAGCTGATTCTGAATCCAAAATGAGAGCTTGCCATTAAAAAAACTTCAGCTTTGGAGCAGCTCCTTCTTAGGTTGCCACTGTCTTCTCAGCCTGCTCTGTGGGGTTTGATGGCTATTATTTAACTCATCAAAAAAACAGCACTGAAAAATGGACTTTAAAAAAAAATAAGCTCATAGATAAAAAGCCATTTATGAGACTTTCCAGGTATATGAAAAGAGTGGGAGATTTCAAAACGTTCTTATTATGAACAGTATTTTATGCAACTGCTGTCAAAAATACATCTATGCAAAGGAATTTTTACTGGTAAGTAAAAAATACAGTTTAAAGATTTATGCTGCAGTTGCAGGGCTCAGTCTTGGGTGTTCCAAAGGCAGCAAGACGGATTCTGAAGTCCTTATAAAGCCTCTGCAAAACATTATGTGCCTAAAACAAATTCCTGCTTAGAACAATTTAAGTTGCAAATAAGGAACCAGCCCAGAAATTCTGCATTTTTGGCTTGCTTTAAATGACTGTCCTTGTTGTTATGGTAATTCTATGAAAAAGACTCTCAGAAATCAATTTGCTGTTTGTGTATAATTCCACAAACTGAGAAAGAAGCTGCTGGGTGTTGTGTGGATGAAGGAACTGCCACTGGTGAGGGTGTTGAGCTCAATTTAAGCCTATCAAACGTGGCAGCATTTAAAAATCAATAATCTTAGTCACACCATGTTCACAGGCTGGGAGGGGGAGAGGGAGGATGCTAAAGGCATGGCTTGGATCATCCCAAAGGTTATCACACAGATATTTATTTGTCTTAGAAAATGGCATGCACAAATCCCAGGAAGGGCAGAGCCCCTGGAGGTTCCTGGTACCTTCACTGTTAAAGCTGTTAAATCACGAAAATCAGACAAAACTTGGAGCCAGTTTGAGAAGCAGCACGGTAATGCCAATGGGAGCAGTGCAAGTTGGATTTACCAAGCCAAAAGCTGTGCTGAAGGAAAAGTGGCAGGAATATTTCCACTTGTTAGAGGTAGAATTGTGCAGAGCACAGGCAGAGAGCCCGTGGAAAAGGCGCTGGGAGAGCGGGACTGGTTGTACACGTGGAAGTCAGGGCAGGTGCTGCCCACTAAAACCCCCAGAGCACAGGATTTACCTCAGAAGCTGGCAGAGGGAACAGACTTTTCCAAACTGTGCTTGTCCAAAGCCTGGCAGCACCGTAGGAATCCGGATGTTAAAAACACACTAATTCTGACTGAACTCACACACTCTTGCCTGCTGAAGCAGGAAAGATTACCCTGGGGGGAGCCAGTTACCTGCAGGATTTCAAAGACAAATGGATTGAATCCTGCAGAGAATAAATAGTATTTTCTGGTTTTTGGATGACATACTAATACCTGGGAGGGATTCAGATGAGTATTTACCAAACCTTGAGGAAATTCCAACATGTTATAAAGCTATGCTTTAAAGCGAACAAAAATAAGATTGTAGAAGTGAGATTTTTTTTTTCAGCTCTCTAAAACCAAGTTTCTTTCCTGAGTTTAAAGAATTAAGGCTTTAAAAAGGAAAATAAAAACTATGGAGCATGCAGAAGTGCCTCAGTGTTACCCAGTTTCTGTTGTTTTTATCCATGTGAAATGTTTCTTATATGGAAGTTCCAAATTATCATTGTTAATTAGGTTGATGTTTTCCTGGTAAAGGAAACGTAAAATAGATGTGGATGGAGCATTAAAATAAGATTTATTTTTGAGGAAAAAAACCAGAGAGCCTAAGAGCTCTATAGCATCCTATAATCTGAGGTCATTCAGGAGAACCTTAAACCACAATTTCCTGGAGGAAAATTGGCTGTTGCACCATAAGACTCTAGCACCCAAAAAATTTCCCAGTTATTTGCCTTTTAGATCATTATCAAAATCTGAAAATACATCTACCTTTTCAAAAGAAAAGCTGCACTCCCATTTAGGAATTAATAGATTCTAGGATCATCTTAAAAAGTATCTTGATGCAGATAGAAAAAAAGAGAGGTGACTAATTTATATCTTTTTGGGGGCAGGCAGGTTTGGGGATCAATCTTTTCACTGTTTTCAATATTGTAAAATTCCCTGTGGGCTGTGAAACACGCGTCCATCACATCCCTCCTTCCAGTCACCAACAAATTCAGCTGGAGACAGAGAAGAAAATGTGATTTTCCAAGGAGAAGCCTGGATTTCTGTGTGGTTTTGGAACAGGCACATCACAGGAGATATTCAAGCTCCAGTGCTTTGCTGAGCAGCGTTACCTGGGCAGGAGATGCTGTTTTCCAGGAGAAGCAGCTCCAAGGAGCTTGTGAACCTTTTTTACCAGCGGAATTATCCCAGTAGCATCGTGGAGAAATAAAAAAACAACTGAAAGAAGCTGTTCTTTCTTGGTGCAAATTTTGATCAGGGCACCTGAGCCCTCTGGAGCCTGCAAGAACAAGGGCAGGACGTGTTTCTCCCACTCTCTTGGGACTCTGCCTCTTGTGTGTGGAGACCTGGACTTGCAGCAGCGCTTTCGTGGGGGGAATTCTCTAAAAATCTCTTGCAAGGCCTTTCTGGGGGACACAGTGATTCCAGGAGCACTCGGTGTGATTCTGCCTTGCCCAATCCAAGTGAGAGCCCCTTGGTGATGTCCATTCTCTCCCCAGACTCAAGAGAAATGAGGTCCTGCATATTTGAGTGCAAACTTGTGTCCCGTGCTCCGTAACAGAGAGGAAAAGAAAACATTATTGTCCTCAGTTAATTGCTTCTTTGTGACAGGCACACTTCAAAGGCACTTTAGTCTCAAGTGCATTTTAGCAGAGGAAAACCCACATTACCGATTTTAACCCCTACTATTCCCAGCCATGCACCTGAATGGATTCCACATAATAGAATCTCCACCCGTGGAAGTGGAATGCGAAATTAGTTTGGGGTTCGGTTGGTTTTGGTTTTGTGGTTTGGTTGGTTTTTTGTTTGTTTGTTTGGTTTGTTTTTTAAAGCACTGTTTTAATGAGGTGTTTCGTTTAGCACATTTGGCTCCTCCAAATTACCTCAAGGGGATTCATATGTTAACGAACTCCACAGCTGTTGTTTGTGAAACCAGCCTAGCACAAGCAGAGCATGTTGTGCAAAGATTTAAATGCTCTGTTGGAGAGGTCACTGCACTCCTTTGTCTGCTGTCAGTTATTAATAATGAGCCCAATACTTAATTTTAAACACTGAGCTATATTTTTTTTTCGGCATCGAATTCGTCCCAGGTGGGTTCGGTTTGGGGTTCAATGCCTGGGTCAACAGAGGGAAGCTCAGTCCAAGGGTGACCTGATTTTATGCAACTGATGAAACATTCGGGGTGGGGACGGCTGGTGATGAAGTTTGAGGCTTTGGAGGTGGCCTGAAGAGGCTGCGTTGAGCAGAGAGAAGGTTTGCAATGATAATTGTTTTATAAACATGCCCTGATATGCTTCAAAAGCTTTAATTCTGGATTTCTTAAATTAGGCTGGCTTTGCTCCTGGCAAGCAATAAACTGTTTTCATTTTAGATGTCACTTTACATTTAAGGAAATTAATAACTGGGAAATAAAAAAAAAAATTCCATTTGCTAAGTAAGGGCAGACAATCTGTTTATTTCAAGTATCCAATTAAAATCCCCAGCTCTCCTCGTTGAGCAAACCCTGGGTTTTTAAGGGCCAGAGCAACAGAATTTATATTCTAGAAGAGTAATCCCAGCTCTTACCATCTCATCAGAAGCAGGATGTGCTCTGCTGTTCCTGGAGCCCACCTGGCCACATTCAGCTGGAAAATCCAGTGGGCAGCAGCTTGTCCAGAAAACTTGGGTTAGGGACAGCTGCTTCCCAGCCTACTCCCACACACCATGTTCCATGGCATTCTGGCTCATGGATCATTTCATCATCTCAATATTTGGGTTTGATTTCCTTCATGTGCTTTATTACTGAAAATAATGAATGATTTAATAATGAATCATTAACATCAGAGCAGCCTCTGCTGGCTGGTGGAGACAGAGCTGTGATGCACAGCCCCTCAGGGGAGTTCATTTGCATGGACCAGGCTTTATTCCCTCCCTCAAAGGTATCAGCATTTAAGTGCAAGGGATGATATTTTGCCTGGAATTTAGGCAGAATGTAAAATAGATGTCCAACGGGAGCATTGCCAAATTTGAGCACTCCATATTGGATGAGATCAGGGCTTCTGTCAAACAAATGCAAATGTGGTGTGACTTTCTTGCACACAAAGCAAGAATTTCATCTGAGCCTCCATGACACGGCTCTGAAAACATAATTAAGCTCAGACAGCAGAATAAAACCTTTGCCTTCCTCAAGGCAGAGAGGTTACTAATTATTGCTAAGTGGTTTTGTTGGTAAATCAAGTTTTTTGAAAGATTTGGCGTTGTTAGAAGAGCCCTTCTAAGACAAGAATAATCCGTGTCGACTGAAAATACAATAATGCCTTCCCAAAATCCTTATGTTGCTGTTTTTCAGAGGGAAAACTGAGGCACTGTGTCCCTGAGAGCCCCTTCTCCCAAGTTATTTAGCTTGGGAGCAAAGTGGAATCAGTGCAAGCTCCCACTGGTTCAGAGTGAATTTTTAGGGTTATGGGATATTTTCCATCCGACACCACCTGAGAGGGATGGTTGGGATGACATTTAATGTCACCTCCAGTTGTCCTCTGTCCTCCAGGCAGGGAGGGGAATCAGCCCTTCATTTAGCACAGGCCACTGAACACCAGCCATGCTCAGGCTTCTCACTTGAGCAGAGGAGCTGGATGCAAAGGGAGAAACTGGATTGCTGATATTGTATTCACCCTCTCCCGTTTGCCAGCCCCATCTCCAAATGTCCATTGAGTGGGGATAGATGGAAAGGGGGGGAGAATTTTGCATGATTTTTATTGCTAACTGTGGGTGATGGAAGCGCAGCAAATGCAGCATGTGGGCCATTCTGTGGACACTGTGAACATTCAGTTCAAAAATATTTGTAACACAGTGAATAAGAGGCTGTTCCCTTGCTCAGCATGGAATTAGAATGACTGCCAGTCGGGAATGAAGTCACCTTCCATTTCAGGATCCTTCAGGGAAAAAGGACAAGTTTTCCTGTGGATCTGGATTTGTCATGTGTGTTCCTGAGGAAATGTTAAGAAAATGAGTATTTCAGAAAGGTGAAAGGCTTGGAAATACATTTTACACCAAACATCTCAGGAAGGCGGAAGGTTTAGAAGAACTTTACACCCTCTTCTCCTTTGTTCAGTGCATCCCAGCCCAAATCTTCTCCAGAGCACAGCCCTTGTCCCCACAAGTGACTGTGGGGTCTCCCAGGTGACTTCGCTGTCTCTCAGGACATGTAAGGATTTCCAAAGGGAGCCAGGACTGGGAACAGGCGAGCAGAAACCACAGCACCCCAATACTTCACCTTGTTCATTTATGAATTCCCCACAATATATATTAGAACTTCAGGAGGGCCTGGATGGACGGATGGACAGTAGGTACTTGAGGATCACTGATATTCCTAAAAGCAGAATTCCCTGACCAATATTTAAGTAACAAAATTAGATGTTTCTTTAATGAGTAATTCCAACTTTCTAGATATTTCTAATAAACAAAAAAATCTAATGACATCTGAAGACGTAGCAGGTCCTGTAGAAAGTAACTTTGTCAAGCCCTTTGGAAAGGAAGACGAACAGTGACAAAGGTGCAGGCTCACCTCACTTGTGGCCATTTTGCAGAGCAGCAACACACACACAGACATCTCCCCATTTATATAAACCCCATTTATATAACCCTTGTTACACCCCTTTAAATACTCCCTGACACATCCCCACTGATGCAGAGCCATTTCTGATAAAAGCCCAACTCTTTTCCTGTATCAAAATGCACTCATTGTGCAGTAATTCAATGACATGGCTCTTCCTCTTTATGAGCTCTGAAAATATCTCATTAAGAGTTTCACAAATTACCACCATAACTTCTGCTGACGCGCTCGTTCGTCCTCTGCTCCAAATAAATCCGGTTGACAACTTTAATGGAACAAAGCAGGGCTTTCCCAGGCTGTGATTCAGCACTCAAACACCTCGGTGTCATCTCGAGCTCGGAGGTTTGACAGAGCCAAGGTGTGAGGTGCCACTTGAGACAAGCTGGGGATGGGAGCGTGAGGGAAGTGTGGGGATGTTTTTCCTCCCCTCTCTCGGATCTACGGCTTCAGCACTCTTCACCATCTGGTGGAACACTTCAGAGAAGAAAACAGTTCTGCAATATCTAATTTTGCCATGTTTTTGGAACATCATCATAATGATCTTTGTGTCATTTAAGTGTGATTACTCGTCCTCCAAGGCTTTTCCTGTTTACGCTTAAATAGTGCTGGAGCATGGCCAGATACGCTTGAAAATGAAATGGTACAAAATACTACATTTTTATCATAAAGGCTTAAAAGCAACATTTACAATTAGGGTACACAGCCTGCACTTTGCATTCTGGTAGGATTTTTGTTTTGATCTCATTGTAGTAGTAGATAAATAAAATTAATTAAGCAAGCGTAATTACCGGTTAAATTTTACAAAATCCCGAAGAAATGGAAGGCCTAATTCAAAGTGGCGGTAATGGTGTAAATAATTAAGTCAAATTGTTTTCATTTTCATGCTGCATATTGTTTCCTTCAGCATGTAATGGTACAAGGCAAAGTGTACTCAGTGCTCGAACTAGACAAATAATAGATAAATTTATTCATAAATACTTTGTGGATTGTAATTAGAAGTTCACTGCTGCAGTGTCTATAGCACCAGTCTATTTTTCCCTTCAGTTTCTGTAAATATTTGCCTGGGTAAATTTTTGTTTTGAAGAATGTAAAGAGAAGGAGAACAGACCACACAAAGTGTTGCAAAATCATCTTTGCTTCTTGGTTTGAGTGGCATCCAGGGTCCCAGCAGCATGGCCCAGGTGGTCCTCTGCCTGCGTAGGCTGAGGGAGGCTGGGAGCTGGGAGTGAGATGAGTTTCCCTTCTCTCACTGCTTGTTGCCCCAAATAGAGCTTTTCCAACCAGGAGATACAAATTACCTGGCAGATCCTGCCAAAAACCCCACGGGACGTCAGGGCTCCAGCAGAGATTGCCCGGACACGGGCCATGCACACACAGTGACCGTGCAGGGTGAACACACTGTGGGAGGAGAATGGGATTGTTTCTCTGCAGGGCTGGCAAACTTTTCCTCAATGAACTCGTTCCAGGGAGAGCTGTGATAATCCAGGATGGGAGAAGGCTCAGGAGATCCTTTGGGGGTCAGCGCTCGCCGTGGCTCAGCTTTGAACGCTAAGCAGTGACTCTGAAAGGAGCATTTGGGGACAGCTCCTCATCAGCAGCTCCTGGGTGAAACCCATTTGTGCAACCAACCCCCAGCTCATCCTCAGCATAGCACAAATTTATTAAACCAGCAGTTTGGAAAATTCAGGGACACAGAAGGTGAAAGCTGCTGGATAAATCTGCCATCCAGCACACTCCCAATGCATTCCCATTGAGAGAAATCAGGGATTGCCTTAGGATTACCTGCACTCCCTAAGGTTTGAGGGACCTTAATCTTCCCCAGTGCATCCACCTGAGTCTGTGAGTGTTGCTGAGCCTTGCAATGAGTGGCAGAAGAGACTGGCACTGCTTGGAGCTGGCCTGTGCCAATACCTCATCCACCCGAGCACAGAGTGCAGCACCAGGCACGGCAAACAAATCCCTGCCAAGCTCTGCACGGGGGTCAAAAAGACTCCTCGGGCTTGCTGGTTCTTTCCATGTTCTTCCAGCTGGAGGGAGAGCTGAAAAATACCGTGGAGCTTTCATTCACCTCTCGCTGCAGTGGAGCAGAGCTTCTGCATAGCACTACTGGCCTCTGCTGCCAGCATGGGAGAGGAGGAGAGGAGAGGAGAGGAGAGGCTTCCCCCACCTCAGCCTCTCTGCAGGGCCTCCTGATCCCTGAGTATGAGCTGCAGGAAAACCAATCTTTCATCTTTACCTTATTTTCATGCTTACAAATAAAGGTCAAGGCTCCCGTGCTGTAGCTGGCGCCGAACGAGCTTTGAACAACCACCCTGAAATGTGATTGTAATTAGTTTCCTTTCAATCTCGATGTGAACAGTGATCTTAAAATGCCAGGACTGTAGCAGTGCATATGATTAACAAGCACACAGAAAGGCAGTCTACAGAAAAATATGGATAGAAATGAACAAAATGCAAATGTTGCGCTGCTTTAAATTTTATTATCCTCCCAGCTCTTCATAAAATACTGTAGACATCGTTTGATTATATTTTTAGTCTAGGGAATTAATTTTTAACTAGGAAACTCGTTTCTCTCTTATGATTACTCTTCTCTGCAATGGCCTGTAGGTCTGAACTAAAAAAATCAGTTTTTATTGCGCTGATGATGCCCAGAACTCAAATTAATCTCCCTTACGTGTGTGCCATGCCATGCAATATGTGCTGGAGCTGCAGGCAACCTGTGCATCTTTTCATACCAGTGATTTCTCCAGGAGCCAGGTGTAAAGCCTGGCCAGGGGTAAGGCTGTGTCCTCCTGGTGTCAGCACCCGGGAGACTCCTTGGAGTGCTTGGCCAATTCTGTGCAGCCAGGGGAGGGGAAGGGAGAGCAGAGCCCAGTGATATTTCCTGGTCACTCCTCTGATTTTACTGCAGTGTCTCAGGGGCAGCTCTCAGAAGAGCCTGGGGAGGGTGAAGAGGAGTTCTGAGCACTGTGCTCTGGTCACATCCACTCACAGCCCCTGGGCCAGCTCCTGTCTGCACCCAGGGATGCTCCCAGGGAGGCAGAATTTCCCTCACCCAGCCAGAAAGGACTTTCAGGGCCACTCCTCTGCTTGCAGCAGAAGGAATGGGAAGGAGAGAGAAACAGAAGAAATTACATGGGTAGTATTTTGCTTGAGAAACTACCAAGCTGTATTTTCTACCTGGGAAAAAACAGTATTTCTTTTTCCAAGCTGCCACTTTGTCAAAACATAGGTCTTAAAAAAAAAAATCAGAAGAATAGAGCTAGAAGGCCATGGTGGAGGCACAGAGGAGATAAAACGGAGAAGACTCTTCAGAAGAGGAATGTGTTTTAACACTCTGCAGGCAACTGTGGCTTCCCTACCCTTCAGGCTGGCTTGTCCTGCAGCATCCTGACCCAGACATGCAGCAGTGTCTCAACCCTGGCATTGTTATCTGAGCCAGAACTGCACTCCAACATCTGCCCAATCCTTATTTCTTCTTTTCTCTTCTCCACACAGTTTCAACTCAGATACCCCTGTTTTAGAACAGCATGATACCTTGATACAGCTGAGAGAACCCTTACTCAGAGTCTGTGGTACCCAACACCTCGAGAGCTCTGCTCAGTTACCTCATCCCACTGCCTTGGGCTCTCACTCTCCACACTGAAATCCAAATTCAGATGGAGTGCTGAAAATCCAATTGTTTGCTGTCAGAAAGTTTCCATTTTGTGATGAAAGATGTGACCTTTTTGGAGTGATTAGTAAACATGAGGTAAAATTGCGGGTGCACGTCAGTGTTAACTTGATACCGCCACAGGCTCTGTGCATCAAATATTTCTGCTTTATTCTGAATGTCCTGTTAATGAGAAAAATATTCAAATCAAAGAAATGTGTTTCCTTCAATTCTCTTCGCAGTGTAATTTGGAGCTTCAGAATAGCATGCTCAATTATGTCTGTTTTATTCCTAAATTAGGGGGAAAAAAGCGTCAGAGAATTATTAAGTAAACCTCTTACAATTGTTAAGCAACATCCAATATTAATTGTTTAATCACTCTTTTATTATTTTTCATCAGGTAAGAAGTGAATAGCGCTCTTGCTTCAAAGGATTTCTTCCACAAAACACTTGGAACACCAAATCCCAGTGCCAGGTAGATTCCAAAGGCACAGTGCAGAACACAATGGGGAGAAACCTTTGCTTAAAAACTGCTGGGGAGGCTGGTGTAAGCAGGAGCAAGGAGCAGCCTTTTTTTTCACATGTTCTGGCACTTCAGGGCATGTCTGGTCAAGGCTGAGCTCCAGCCTGGGCAGCAGGGATGTGCCCCAGCTGCAGAGCCAGCAGCAGCCGGGGGCTCCTTGATGCTCAGCAGCTCCCTGGGGTGGGCCTGGGCCCTTTGGGCATTGGGTTTGTTTCACCCAGAGCTGGTACTTCCCCTCTGGATAAGGATTTATTCATTCCCGCTCCCCTGGGCTGCTGGGCAAGCCTCCCACCCTGCCATCCCATGCTGCATTCCAGGGAATCTCACCAAGCCAGGGCTTCCCCTCCCAGGGCTCTGCCAGCCCACGCTCGGCTCACGGACACGGCAGCAGGAGCTGGGATTGCTGAGGCACCATCCCCAAATCCCCACATCCCCACATCCCCAAATCCCCACATCCCCACAGCCCCACATCCCCACAGCCCCACATCCCCACAGCCCCACATCCCCACATCCCCACATCCCCACAGCCCCAAATCCCCACATCTCCATATCCCCCATATATCCACATCCCCACTTTCCACATCCCCACCCTGCTCAGCTTCTGGGATGGAGGCTGCAGCCCCTGTCTTTCAGAGGAGCAGGATGACATCCTCCTAAGACTTTCTGTGAGGAAAATGGGAATATGGAACTGGGAATGTGGAACTGACAAGAAAAAAGGTCCCTTCAAAGCTGCAGGTGTTTGAATGCAATGGAATCAAAGTCATTTGCCAGTTTCTAGCACTGCCAGTGCCATCCTCCCCCTCCCTCTGCCCACCCAGCACTACCCCTGACCCCAGCCCCTTCTTGCTGCAGTTTGAGCCACCTCTCACCCTGGGCTGTGGCGTGGCCTCACGGCACGGGGCTTTGCCTCTCCCACCTCTGCAGGGCAGAAGCAGGGAGATGTCGCCCCTTGTAGTGATTGTCAGGAAGACAGGAGCTGCAAACCCAGACCCGCCCTGGGAGTGTGTGCATCCTCTGCAGAAAGCCACGGCCGCAGCTGAGAGTCCCCGAAGCCATCCTGTGGCTTTGGCAATGACCATCCCCTCCCTTTCCCTCCCCCAGCCCAGCTCCAGCGCCTCGGGGCAGGCGGCCAGGCCAGGGCTGGGGCTCAGCACTGCCTCAGACTTGGAGCTGGCCNCAGCCCCACATCCCCACATCCCCAGGAGACTGCCAGAGCCCAGGAGGCTCCTGAGGCTTCCTGGGAAGAGTGAACAGCACCAGCACAAACCACAGCTCACAGAGCAAGTGTGGGCAGGGGCTCACCCAGGGGGGTCTGGGGACATGCAAAGCAGGCCTGCTTCCCAAATTCCCCTAGAGCCATGAGGAATTAATTCCCCAAATATTATACATGCTTCTAGTATCAGGCAAAGTGGCACATACCAAAGGGAACAGATGGTCAGCGTTGTTCCTTTCTTCTTTTTCTTCTTTGCAGAGGTCGAATTTTCCATATTGACTCTGCGTAGGTTGCATGATCCGTAGGTTGGAGAGTAGGAAAAGGCTCTTCCCCAGAGGTGCTGGCACTGCCCAGGCTCCCCAGGAATGGCACTGAGGCTCCAGAGCTCCAGGAGAGCTCGGACACCACTCCAGGGATGCCCAGGGTGGGGCTGCTGGGCTCTGTGCAGGGCAGGAGTTGGGCTGGATGATCCTTGGGAGTCCCTTCCAGCTCAGGACATTCCAGGATTCTATAACAGCTTTTTTTTTTAACTCAGCATCCTTGGGGCAGAGTGCAGAGACCACCACGCAGGAGGCTGTGGAGGTTTCAGCTCTGAAATGAGCCTGAGTATTCCCCAGGAGCACCTTCCATCATCAGCACTGCTGGCATTTACCGCCATTCCCAAGAAATGTATCTGCACAAAGGCTGTGAATTGCTGATGGGAGACTGAACCACAAATGCCTGAATGAGAAGAGTCTTGAAAATTCCTCCTGCAAAGGGTGGGAGGACAAAGGACCAAATTCTGTGAATTGCTGACACAATACGAACTTTCTTTCTGGCATCTATAGGTTTCTCTTCAGAACCCTGCAAACTATTGGTGGTCTTGGGAAGGAGGAGAAGCTTCAAGTCCACATGTAAATTTGTTCACACTTCAGCAGCCAGATTTTCCTGGACCACCTTCTCCAGCACCCCTGAAACTCTCTTCAATAACTGGAATGAGGATCTCTCATCCTAATTTCTGCCAGGACAAATTGTGCCCAAGCACACCACGCTTCTGCAGCTGCCCAAGTCCTGCCCCATGGGTTGAAAATTACCCTCTAGGTCAGGACTTATATTTATAAAAACCCATCTATGGCAAGTTCTACACCTCAGCTGCCTGGCTTGTACTTGATTTTTTTGTTTCCATGAACATGCACTTATTTCCTAAACCCTTTTTTTAGAAGTATTACCATAAAACAGTTCCTTCAAAAGCAATAACAACGTCTCTCTATTTACAAGTGCATCAAAAAGACTTTGTCAAGACTGCAAAACAGAGGTGTCTTCAGAGATAAAGCTCTTGCTCCCTAAAATAGTCCCTCTCTAGACATAAATGCAGAGTCCAAACACCTTCTCGTGTAGCTCACAATTCCGCTCATAGAAAAACTGTTTACAGCAATTCCATCAGCTGTCAGTTGACAGCACTTCTGTACCAAGTATGTGATTAATCCCTCATGTGAAAGTCACGAGTTATGTCAAAATAAATGACAACCAACCTCTCTCACTGCTCACAGCAGGGGAGGGAATGCTCACAACGAGGAGCTGGGCACAGCAGAACCATCGGCAGGACGAGGACCAAGTACAGAACAAGAAACTTTCAGATTTCCACTGGATGCTGCTCCTCGGTGAATTCAGATCCATCTGTCAGCCTCATTTGGGACCACACTCCCTGATTCGAGCTGATGGCAAGGATCTGAGTCAAATAAGTGAACATTTTTGCTAAATGCTGTCTGTCACATCCTGTTACTCCCCGCCACACATCCATGATGTGGTGTAACACAGCATGGAGGAGCAGGGGCGCTTTCATGTGACATGACAGAGCAACACTGCTGCAGCTTTTGCAATAAACACCTGCTCCTAGCAGTTATTTCATCTGCTGGAAGTGGTTTCCTAGAACAGGTAACCTGGGTCCTGCTACATTGCACTTTGCTATTTGTATATTTGTATATTTGTGTATTTGTATATTTGTGTATTTGCATATTTGTATATTTGTATATTTGTATATCTTCGCTCTATTATCTTCCATGATACTTTGGTCATTTTCTTTATTCCATAAGCCATGTTCCCTTATAGGGTTGGGTTTTCGTGGCTTTTCTTTTCGGTAGTATTTAAAAATCAACTTTCAAACACTAGGAGAAAAGGAACTACTCTATACCATGATGGAAAAAGTTCTTATCATGGAAGGAAAACACTGGCTATTAACAGCAAAGATCATGGTTACCCACAGGTAAAAACAATAACAGGAACAAAGTTTAGAAGACCTGTTTTTCCTTCAAAAACTTCAGCAGAGTGTTTTAAGTAAAATCTGGGTAAAAATCTCTCCTTGGAGAAATATGGACAGAGAAAAGGCAAACATTTAACTGTTGATTTGGTACTTGCAGATGTAGGTTTTATGAATGGGAACATTTGGAATTTAAAAAAAAAAAACCAAGGTTTGGGTTGCCCTTTCTAGAATTTTGCTTCATTATCCTTGACCTGACTGACAGAAATATTAGCAGTGGGGAATAAAACTGCTGGTTTAGTTATTTAAAAACTGAAGTAATTTATTAATCTTGAATAGATTCTCTCCTTCCAAAAATCCTTCCATCTGCATGTGAATGCATGAGAGCTAATTAAATTGGCAGCCATGGCTCTGTGCTTCTCATTTGGAGGACCTTCATCTCAAGCTAGAAGAGCTTCATCCTCCAGGACCTCGTTAGAGAAGAGGGAAAGGGAATCAAACACAAGTGCAAAGTTCAAAACAGAGATGGATTTCAGGAAAAAAAAAAAAAATCCAAAATAATTAAATTTGGATCACCCCAGTCTTGTCAAAGGGAATAAAAGAGGCTCCATGAAGCTCCAGAGGTGGTTTCTGCACGCTGGAGCTGGCAGAGGGATTTGGAATGTTCTTTGTGTACCTGGCACTTGTGATGGAAAAGCCACAACTATCACTGGGTCCCTGTCAGGACTGCACCTGTCCTTCCTAGCCCCTGCCCAGGACAAGATGCCACCTTGCTGCGTAGCAGGAAAGCCTGAATTCAAGTCTGAATTCAATTTCAGACAGGGATCACAAATCTTGTCCTTCGATAGGGCAAATGGAAATGGCCCCAAAATTGCACCAGAGGTGAGGGGTTGGATATTGGGAAAAAAATTCTTCAGAAGAAGGATTGTCCAGTCCTGGCACTGGTGGAATAACCACCCCTGGAAGGATTTAAAAGATGTGCAGAAGTGGCATTTGGGGACAGGGCACAGTGGTGGCCTTGGCAGAGCTGGGAAACTGCCTGGACATCTAGGTGGGTCTTTGCTATTATAAAAAAAATCCATGATTCCATGATTCCATGCAATGTGGGCTGGGCTTCTGGTCAGCAAGGAGGAGAGGGCCTTGAGCCCTGCAGGGAGGGATAAGAAGGCTGATCACTGCACCAAACGTGTCCTCCCACAGGGACTGTGCTGCCGTGTCACCCCTTGGTGGCCCTGGGGACGCCGGGGTCCCTCCCTGCGCGCAGGCCGGCAGCGGGAGCTCGGCGCTGCCCATGGGAAACAGGAGCTGCACTGGAATGCCTTTCCTCCAAATGCAAAGCACCTTTTGACCTTCAGTAAAAATTAAACACTCAGAGGGACTGGGCAAAGAAGATTTTAATTTATAATAAATGAAGGCTGCCGTTGCCTCCCTTTATACAAAGGCCCCGGAGAGCTCCCGCGCCATGCGAGCCCCGCGAGCTGGCAATGTATTTTAATGTATTTATTTGATGATGCATTCATTCTTTCATTCATTCATCTATTCAGTCATTCATTCAGACACTTGTTCATTCATCCCTGTCCTTTTGCAGGAAGAGAACATAAGCCAGCAGTGGAATACTTCTTCACTGTCCTGATTTACAGCCACGGCTCTGAGTTGGTATCAATAAATCTCTTTGGCCCTCCTCAATCCAGCATTATCCCTCATTAGTGACTGAGATTTAAAAAAGGGATTAAAAATAATATCAGATTATAGATAGATGGGTAGATATGTGTATTGGTTGCAGTGCTTTGATTAAAGTGCTGGGTTGCTGATGGTTTTATTTTTTCTCTTTTATTTAAGATCTCTCATATTCACAGTTCTCTGGACCTTGCAATTATTTTCACAAACAGTCCCTGAAGTTTTATTAACTGGCCCAATGATTTTTTCTATCAGTGATGGATAATAATGTCCCCACTGCCCTCCCAGTGGTTAGTGATGTTGAAGGGAGCTCTGCTTAGCCTTGCTCTCACCTCTACCTTCTTTGCCTGTGGGAAGTCTTTTGGTGTTTTCTGGCCCAGGGAAATATTTATTTAAAAATATTTTAAAATAACCTTTGTGGGGCCATCCCAGCTCTGGTTGTGAGACTGTGTGGGTTGTGTCTAGAATTGCTTCCCTATCATTGCTCTTCTCAGCCAAAACATGCACATTTTATCTGCTTCTGAGTACGGCTTAAACATGGGAATATTTTCTCTGAGGAGGACTGAACTGAAGGGGAACTGCTCTTGGAGTTGGGATTACTCACCCTCTAATAGCTGCTGGAACAATTTTTCTCCCATATCTCTGAAATACCCTTAATTAATCTTGCCGACAACTTGCAACATAATTGTGTCCCTAAACTGTTAACCTTGAAAAATATTTGACAGTGTATTACCATCTCAGAAACTTGTTATCACAGGGAATAGAGTAAATCCATAAATATCCTGGTTTCTCTGGAAAGTCTCAGAATAATTCCTTGTTGTCAGTCTTTTTTTTTTTGGGTCCCCTTAGTTTTATTTCTGACCTGGTGGCAGGAGATGCAGGAGAGAAAGAGAGCACATTAGACAAAACAAACCAACAGCATTTTGGAAGAAAAAGTGGTTATATATTATGCATAACATAATGGTTTTTATCCAAAGGAGCTGTCCCTTGCATTTCTTCCTCATTTGCATCTCTTCAGGGCACCAGAGGACAGAGACACAGGGTGGCACCAGCTGCCATCAGCAATGGGGTCACAACTGGTCCCTGGGACACAGAACAGGCAGAAAGGCACGGCTGCAGTGCAGGGAGTGCTGGCTCATCCCCACAGCAGCTCCTGCCTGGGCAGGACAGTGGCACCCAGGCTGTCACCACGCCCCAGGGCCACTTTTATCGATGAAAACATCATAGTGGCTTCTGCATTTGTGGATTCACTTCTTACATCACAAGTGTTTTGATACAGCACAATTTATGGTCACTTTTGACTGCTTTTGTGCAGTATCAGCTGTCAGTTTATGCATGCACTGTACAGTTTATAGCAATGGTAAGGTAATAAATAAAGGTAATAATGCACTGTGCCATAGGCATTAGCAAACTGTTAACAATAAAGACTGAAAACACCTCTATGGAACCAACTTAAAAGAAAGGTACAAAACCAATAATTTTCCTACATCTCTGGACTGATGTCTCCAAGTACAAGAATGATGGGAACCAGAGCAAGAGCATCCAAAGTGTGAAACAACAGGATGGGAACATGGGAAGACCTGATCTACAGAATATCCTGCAGGCAAGTCAGAAGTTAAAAACCAAACAAAAAGAGAACCTGGAATACCAAGAGTTCCCAAGGAAATTTGAATAAAAACCCCACATGAATATGCATAAGCCTCAGAAACACACAGTATAAAGATAATTGGCCAGACACACCCCAGCACTGGATAGTTTTTTGTTCCTTATTTTATCCCTTATTCAACTTTTTAAAAATTCTAAAGCGTGGACTTTGTTTTTCACTCTCCCAGCCCAGATTCCCTGGGGGCTGAGACACCCAGAGATGCCAGGCACATGCCCTGCCTCCAGTGACCTCCTGGAGAGCTGGGCAGCTTCAATTAAAGCAATTAACATTTCTTCTGTAGGTCACAGGCTGGGGAGCTCTGTTGTGTGGAACAGCCTGGCAGCCACTGCTGCTAACAGTGATGGGCCTCTCCCAGGCCTGGCTGCTGCTCTTACTACGCTGCCATTTGAAATCATCAGGAAAAAAAATAATCAGGAGCTTAAAAAAAGCTAAAGCAGACAGGCTGTTTCAGATTATTTCAGTATGTGTGCTCGCTGCACCAGCCAAATGTTCCTGTTAAAACCATAGTCTGATTTTCCCCCTGAAAATCAGGTTAAAAACAAAAGGATTAGGCAGAGACCAACCCAGGCAGAGAATTTAGATCTGGGTTCAAATATGAGTTGGAGATGATGGAAATGCTTTGGTTTGAGGCCTTCCTTATTTTAATAATAGTTCTTTCTAAAGAAATGTATCCTTTATGTATTTTTGTATCAGGGATGAACTGTGTATCTTGGGAGAAACCAGAAAAGGGGATCATTATTTTACAGTTCAATTTGAAGGAATCTGAAGGCTGGGATCAGTAGGGAGAGCAAGCACAGCTGCATTTCTTAACAGTTTTCCCATTAGAATATACTAATTTCCAAACTGCTGCTCCCTCATTTTTGGTGTGTTCATAGGTATTACTCTCCTTCTTGGATCTAGCAGCCCAGCAACTTGAAAAGAGGGAGTCTGGTTTTCACTAAGGGAACTTTTTCTCACTTAATTCAAACACCCATTCAGTTTGTATTTGCTAATCTTTATATCAAATTCAAAAAAACGTGGCAAAATGACATTATAACATGTTTGTGATGTTGTATTCTATATTCCCAAAAAAAGAAACTCAATATATGGTACATATTTATAAAACTGTACCCAAAAGGGTTCCAAGAGAGATTTTGGGCAAGGGCCTGGAGGGACAGGACAAGGGACAATGGTTTCCTATTGACAGAGGGCAGGGTTTAGGGATATTGGGAAGGAATTCCTCCCTGGGAAGGTGGGAAGGCCCTGGAATAGAATTCCCAGAGCAGCTGTGGCTGCCCCTGGATCCCTGGGAGTGTCCAAGGCCAAGCTGAAGCCTGGGATAGTGGAAGGACCCTTTTGAAGCACTGGGTTTCCTCCTCGAGGGGAAGATTTGTTTGGCTCACTCCTTTTCACACAGAAAACACTTAAAAAGAGATTTTTATTTCTCACTAAACAAAGGGACTAAAACGAAAAAGAAAAACCCCTAGGAAAGCTTTCCAGATATTTTTACTCATTTAAATCAGCTTGTTCAATTCCACTGGCAGCATAACACCAATCCCATCGATTTATTTACCCCAGGAATATCTTTATCCCAGGGATCTGTCACTCTGCAATTCCAGCTCCACTGGGAGGGTTTAGGTTTTTGCAGAGAGTTCTGTTTGTCCTGTGCATGCCACAGCTGCCTAGTGAAGAACCAGCAAAAGCAAAACCTTTGGGGAATTCCCAACAATAAAGTTGAAATCTCTTTCCTGGTTAGTATTCAGCCAGGCTGTAATATTTAGCAGATATTTTCCCTTCTCCCAGTTTTCAATAGGCTGCATTTATCAGCATGGAGTAGCAATCAACATGTATTTGCTCATGTATTTATAAAAGTCAGCTGTGTGCTTGCACATTATTCCAATTCTTCCTTTCAAACTCTTCTGCTTTGTTTGTCTTCAGCAGGAAAATTCTGGGTAGATTTGATGTGTGTGTGGTTGGTGTGCAATAAATCCATGAGTATTAGCACAGGTATTTCATTAAGAGCTAAAGTGAATTATTTATGTAGCCTCCATCCCCAGATTTATTTAATATTGGCATTATAGTATTAGATAAGTTATCTTTGAAAGGAAAAAAAGGATTGTTATTTGTATCTCTGCACTTAAAATGACAATTTCCTACTGGGAGATAAATTCTAATACCACTGGATTCTAGACAAAATCATATATTCTGCAAAGTTCTGAAGGTGATCTGAGATAATTAAGCTGGGAATGGACAGCATTTCTAAAACTGTAAGGAAGGACCTTTCTGGATCAAGATGAACAGAACAACCATGATTTATCTTGAGTGACCAAATCACTGATGTGATCATTTTGCCCCTCCAGCAATATTTTTCCAAAGTAAAAAATGCAAAAATGCCCCATCCTCAAGGAAGGCCTTGAGAATTTAATTCTGAGAAGTCAAAATTTGATTTTTTTAGTGCTGCTTTTCTCAACCAGTTGATTGCAGCTCCAAAGGGTTGCGAAAGGCAATTAGAAGACACAAGGCACTTAAAATCTTATTATCTCCCAAAATAAAATAAGAAGTCCAGCTCCTACTCCCCCATTCCACTTATGCCACAGTTCTCCAAAGTCACACCTGCAACCTTCCCAAACACACCCAACTGCAGCACAGAACTGGGAATTATGGTCCCAGATTGGAGGGGGATTTATTTTACTGGAAAGGGAAGGGGATCTTAAACAAATGATACAAGAAATAAAGGCCCGCTTGACTGGAAAGAACAAAAAATATTGGAGGAGTCATTCAACAAATGGTGAATTATGCATTAATTTATTTCCCTTCCTTATCTCATTGGCTTGACTAATCAAACAGCTAAAATACTGTGCTTCCAGACATTTATATCAATCCACAAATTTTTAATAATATCCAATTCAGAAGAGCACTTTGGCACTTGCCTGGACCCCACTGTCTCCAACCTAATGGGCATTAACTGTCCCAGCTGAGTCTCTGGAATAAAATCCATTGATCTGTGTCAGTCAGGATCTTGAAAACTGAAGACCTGAGGTTTCAAATCCCAATCTGATCACATGCATTAAAATAAGCTGGAAGTCTTCACTGGACTTGGGCTCAGGCTCTGACAACCCCAGTTCCAGCTAAAATTCATTTGAGTAAGCCTCAAAATAAAACTGAATATTTCCCTGGTAAGATTAAAAAAAAAAGAGAGAGACAATGATTATGATATTATTGTTATTATTTTCATTTATCATTGTTACTGCTGATATTATTATTACACAATCCTTTCTCTCTGTTCAGTGGAATATCCATCCTGCAGCAGCAGTTGGGGATTTCTATTTTACAAATCAAACACCAACTGCAGTGAAATAGAGCTGGGGAGAGCTCAGGAAAATGATTCAGCCTTGAATGGATCCATTCAGGATGTTTTCCCTGTTTTCTGGCACATATGGAACACACGGAGCTCAGCTGAGCTGTAATTACAAGGCAACATCAAGAATGGTCTAAGATTTCCTGGGGCAAACACCCCAAGGAAGGGAAGGATCCTTTTGGGGGCTACAAGTAAGATAAATGGGATTAGAGGGGAAATGGGGTTGGATATGAAGAATTTTTTGGCAGCAGCAAGATCAGCTAAACTGAACTAGTCCCCAGGGAAAGGAACAGAAACGGGGCTGTTTGGTGTCTCTAGTGTTGGAAACACAGCGTGGAGAACAATTTCACATCTGCCCAGAGGTGTGAGGGCATCCTAAACCAACCCCACGGAATCCCTGGCCTTCCCAGCTGCCTGGGTTATTTGCCAGGAGTTTGGATCCCTAATTCCTACACGGTGATACCTCCATTTGTACATGGCAGATCACAGCAGCTGTGCAGAATTAATGAGACACCATCACTACATTTAAATGAATTTCTCTTTTTCAGATATGGAAAATTCCCACACAGCAAGTGGGGTTAAAAAACCAAGAGTATATTTCTTAATATATACTCAAGAAATGCTTCTCCATAGAGGCCAGTCATAATTAAAACTACTTAATCCAATCCCTCGAGATCTTTCCATACATGTTTCATGTCCCCAAGCAATTAGAAATATAAACTTATTTAAAGTAAATCTGTCAGGAGGAAAACTGGACTGGTTTTCCTGCTCAGATCCCAGCGGGACCGGCTGAGTCTGACTCCAACCGTGTCAGCTCCACAGCACGAAGGGAAACAGGGATGAGGAGGAGAGGTTTGGTGTCCCAGAGGTGGGTGAGATGGAGGAGGAATCTCCCACTCTGGTGAGTTGTCCAGAGCCTAAGGAACAGCAGAATTAAGTCTGGCCTTTATTAAATCCCCAGTCCTGGCTTTTAATAGGACAGGCCTGTGTCCTCGATTCCCAAATCCGAATTCAGCCCTGTCACTTTGCATTCTCGGCCACAAACCCTGAGCCACACCTTGCACTCCTTCTCCTGCCACGGCTGACAACTGAGGTGATATTTTTTAGTGGCTCTTACACAACCCTCTCCAAATTCCCTCATTTGGGGCTGACTTCATTAGTGACTTCCCAGCGCAGCGTTTTTCTGAGTCAATAATTACATCTCCATTTTAACAGCAGGATTGCAAGCCTTGACATTGGGCTGTGTGGGAACCAGGCTACAAAAATCCTGGGATATCTCACCACCTCAACCTGCATGTCCAAGGGCAGAGGCAAAATGCAGCTCTTCATGAACCAGGCACCAGCTTCTGTAGAAGCCCAGGGAGATGAAATTTAACTTGGTCATGACCCCACAAGATTGTTCTCATTATTACATTCTTCTCTCTTCTCTCTCATCCTTCTGCCTCTCCAGATAGACCAAAGTGTCCCCAAGCCAGGAGCAACACGGAGCTGCAGGGAAGAGCAGGTGTGATTTGGCACAGCCACGCTTCTCCTGAATCAAAGGAGGGCAGGAACAGTCTCAAATTCAGGTGAGATTAAGAAAAACCAGATGCAGCAGAGACAAAATCTTTGGAGTAGCAAACAGCATGGATTTTGCAAAGGAGATAACCTCACCAGAGGCACAGCCAGCAGCAGCCTCCAAGTTTTCCTGCTCAGATCAAAACTCCCACAATCTTCAAGTGAGGCCAAGGATAAAACGTCAGTCCCAGCAAATTACATTTCTTCTGTTGTTATTAAATCTTAGGAAGCCTGAAACGTCTGAAGGCCCAATCCACATGGGTGTTGGTTTATAGGTATGAATAACAAATGCTAGATAATGTGGATTATGTACAGACCACCCATCCTGCCCAGACAAAGTGAATTACCGAGCTTTGTCCCAGCTTGGCACCACTCGTGTCACACCTGCTGATGTCAACACTGGCAGCGCCTCGTCCTCGCACTGGAGGATGTTCTGTGAGAATGGAGCTCTTCAGCTGGTCCAAGAGGACTGAAGGACAACTTCTGGGGTAAAAAAGAAACTTAAAGAAACCTTGAAAAAGGCGGAAGATTTGCTGCAGCGCTGTATCCAGAGGAAAGTAAACACACATGGCTTCGTTACACGGCTCACTGCACCCAGCCAGGGAGATGCAATCCCTATTCCCTGGCCACATTCTCCATCTCATCAGCTCTTTCTGGCCAGGAGAGCCAATAAAATAAGAATGTGTGTTGCCAAGGTGAAGTTTCAAGAGTTACAATTTGAAATTTCCTATTAAGGATAAGGTAAGATTTACGGGTGATATACTGATTTATAAATATGTTTAGACAGTGAGTATTTCTGGCTTTAGGCTGGAATCAGAAATCTCAGTTTAAAGAAAGATTTTTAAAGGTTTTGTGGTACATAAAATAAATCCAACTTATACTTTCAAAGATCAGTCTGACTGTATAAAAGATGATGACAGCGACAGCGGGAAAGAAATGTTTATTATATCCACAATGTCCATTATTTTCTCATTAACTTGAGTTTTAAAGGGAATCATATTAGTGCCTCCAGAGGATGAGCTATATAAACAAGAGCTACAAATTTATCTGTGCATTAAAACCAATGCTATGGTAACAGGTTTGATTGCTTTGGCTGCAGCTTCTAAACCTGAAGGGCGCATTATCCCCAGATAATCCCACCCTTGGGTCCTTCCATATATTAGATCTCCTACCTCTAATCCTGGGAGACACAGCCTGGCTGATAATGCTGCCCCTGCCTTGGGTTTGTCCCAGCTAAACCTGCCTCCTCCAGCTCCAGATAACACATTGTTACGCCCTTTGATCCTGAGCATTCAGAACCATCCGTTCATGGCTGGAGAAGGTGGGAACATTGATTTCCTTGGACAGCAGGGAAGATTTCCTGCAGCTGGGGGAGCAGGGACAGTGGCAGCTTTGGAGGTCAGGGGTGGAAAATCAGAGCATTGGGTACCCCAAGCTGGCCTGGATGCCCTTCACTGGGGAGCTCTCAACAGTTCACAGGCTCAGAATTCCCTGGGCTGGGAGGAGCACACCAGGATCACCCAGTCCAGCTCCTGGCCCTGGGCAGCACCACTCCATGAATCCAACACGGGACTGAGGGAGTTCTCCAAACACCTCTTGAAGGCCGAGCTGCAAACTGTGGACATGATTTTCTGAGCCTGAGGGAGTTTCCAGCCTGGCAGGGGCTGATCTGTTCCCAAGGGAAAATCTTTTGGGAAACTTCTCTTTCAAGGAGTGTTTTTGTAACTCGGTTTTGGCTCTCAGAACAATGTCACACAGCTGTTCTCAATGGGTTTTGCTCTTGTTCCACCCATGGCACCAGAGAGGTTCCTTTGGCCACTCATGGTGACCTGCATGGGAACACCTGATAAAAAGGGTAAAAACCCCAAATAAAGGCTTCAGCCTCACTGGGATCAAACCTCACTGCTGTGATGTGAGTCCACGCTGCTGTTTCATGTCCTTTAATGACACAAACACCCTGCACTACATTCCTTTGGCCATATCTTGGCATTCCAAGCCTTGCTAAGGTCCCTCCAGTTCACAGGCACGACTCAGGGCTGCTCTGACTCTTTCCAACCACCTGTGAGAAACTCACGTGCAGCTGGTCTTCCCTCAGGCTGGGGAGCTGTGCTTTTAATTCCTTTGTTTGAAGTCCTCTGGATGTAGATTTACTGTATCCAGGATTATTTTAGCCTACATCCATAATTTTTGGGTCATCACAGCAATCCCTTTGAGAATCCCATCGAAATCTGAGCTGCAGGTGGTGAGGGATCCTCGGGCTTTGGCTGGCAGGTCTGTGGTGGACCAGAGTTTGGGGAAGTGCCCGTGGATGAGGACACAGGATCCAGGTCTTTGCTCTGCAGGTGAGGTAGTGCCTGAAAGGCTCAGATCCCCATGAAACAAAAATCGGGGAAGCCAAAGGCATTACCCACTCTCCATGCCTGACCCTTTCAGCAGCCAAACCCCTCTCAGGAGAATCTCAAACCTTACAAGAGCTGAAGGAAATCAACCTCTCAGCACATTCCCTCCATGCTGAATCAGTCGAGAGCTGCTTTCCCTGCTCCTTTGCACTCACCCACAGCTGCCCTCCCCGTGTTTACTGCAGCATTATTCCCTGTTAGCAATTCTCCTGGATGAGCTGCAGCATGCTGGCACTGGGGAGTGATTTACAGGTGATACTTTATTAAAAGAAAATGTTGCTGCTTTTCAACCTCCTACAACAAATCCTGAGGGTTGGCAAAGACCCCCCAAGGTCTCAGCCAGCTCGAATGGCTTTTATATTCTCTTCCCAGGATAAATTGCTTCTGAGGATGCCTTCACCTGTCACTTCTGCTGAGACACTTCTGAATGTCACAAACTCCTACATCTTCAAGCCAGCTGTTGAGAGGATCCCTATTATTATCACGACGTTGTCAGCGACAATAACAACAGTTAATAAGTGATGATAGGGACATAAATGTCTGGTTCCTGTGTACAGCTTGTCATTTGCAGTCAAATCCAACACTGCTAAAGGAGTCTTTGGAGGGAGTGCTGGAAAAAGGGATCTCTTCTGGGAGAGGGCTCTGTTAAAAAGGCATCCATGTTTAATTCCACTTAATCTTTTCCAACTTAAATGTGCTCATAAAAAAATCAGCCGGAGCCTGTACATGTGTGCATTTCTGAATTTTGAAAGGCCTGTCCTAGCCTTCAGCTGGGTGAGAATGGAGGCTTGGACACACTGGCTTGTGCTACCAAAATCTTGCTTGGAGACAGAATCAGGAGTTTTGACTCTCAATTCAGAGGCAGAAAACACAAAAAATGAGGTATTTTGTGTACATGTTGCCTCTGCGCTGAACACAAGATCACATTTTTGCAGGCCTTCGTCGTGGTGAATTTTTTCTCTGTTTTGTATGGGTTAAAATTAGTGACTTGCTGATATTTGCCTCAGAAATTTTTTTATGGAGTGGTTTTTTGCACCTCTCATGCAGAAAAAAACCCAAAAGTGGGCATGAAAAGCAGCTGCTTGTCACACCTGAGAGAGACCCATCCCTGCACTCTGCCTTACCCCTGTCCCTGGGCTTTGTAGCTCTGTAAATACCTCCTGCAGGAAACCCCCCTCCCTTATACACTGGGTATATTTTGCCTCTTACAACATACTAAACAGCCCCTGTAAGAAAAGTGGGTGAATTATTGATCCAGTACAGAGGAGAACAGAGGGAACAGAGAGAATATTCCATGATGTGATGCAGCCAGCACACATTTCAGTGGGATGCCAGCTGGAGGGAACCCCGTGGCTGCTGGCTCGGGGCACTTCAGGTGGATCCCAGGCACTTTCCTTCTCACCGTGGTTACCTCACTCAGGTTTTGAGCCTAAGCTGATAAAAAAGCTTCTACAAATTATTTAAGTGAGAAGCTCAGCTCTGTATTTAAGTGGAAACTGAAATTCCTTCCTTGTAAATCCAAGCCACAGGGAGATCCAGCTTTCCTGCTTCATTTTGATCTTTTGTAGGATTCATTGACTGTTTAATTTTTTCCAGTAAATGATTCCTTTTGGCTGGAAGGGGAGACCTTTGTCTTCCACATCAGTCTGGATATTCTCACCTCAGATAATTTCATCAGAGCTCACTCCTGCATGACTTGAGGGCTTTGTACCTAAACATTGCCTCCAACTGAGCGCAGGTAGATGAAGAAGCAAGGCAAAAACTCAAGGAAAGCAATAACTCTGTCCACTTGAGAAAAAAATGGCAACTGCAAGATACAGATCTTCCTCTTTCTGTCTCTTTTTCTACCTTTTTAGAGTTCCTTTTTTGTGTGTGTGTAGACGAAGGTCAAAGCCCATTTTGTCCAGCAGCGCAGACTTTTGTGCTTTGTTTTGTGTCAACTTCATGTTATCAGCTTTTTTTCTCTTTGACCAAAGTGGAACATCAAACTGAAAATCACTCCTTCATCTCTTGCACTGTGAGTCAGGGAGAAAAATCTTTACACTTTTTAGGAAATAATTGGGCAGTGCTGCAACAGGACCTCCTGAGAAAATTGTGGTAGCAGCCTGTCACGGGCTTTGAGAGTAGAAAGGAGAAAATTGTTTCATGAAAGTTGTATCTGCAGCCTTCAGGTGAGCCAGTTTCATGTGGGCAGCGAGGAATAAATCAAGCTCTTACATAATTTTTTCAGTCTGTATTGTTCCTGTCCCGAGCTCTACAATTTTGCAGATCATCTGGAGCGTCTCAAAACTTGAATGTTATTTTTAGCCCCTAAGAAGTAGCTTCCACATAAATAGTTGTTGCTAATGTATTATAAACTAGGATTAGCTTAATTAGGGACTTCACAGGAAAGTAATAACTATTTAAGCCCTGAAAACAAGCTAATTATTTTGTATCACATCGTTGCTAACACTGTCCTCAGTTCTTCTTAAGGTGACTGTTCAAAGAGACGTATGGCAGACATGCTAATTAACAGATTCCTTGCCATCATGTTACCAGTTTTTTGCAATGTATTAAAATTCCTCTTTTATGTAACCCTTCAGATATATTTTTATATATATACATTGCTGCTCAGGTTATTTGACAGCCTGATTCAGTGCTTTTTTAAGGTTACATCACCATCAGAGCTGCTGCTAGAGCTGCACAAGATCCAGCAATGATTTCTCCTCCTCTGCTCTGCTGGAATAGCCAGTATTTTCAGTATTTCTGCCACAAATTTTCATAAATTCCTTCTGTTTGTATTACTTCATCACAATCCATTTGAAAGTGTTAAATAAATCCAAATTAATAAGGAGAATTTGAGGATCTAAACTTCCAAGGGGCAAGACTCCCTTAATAGCACCTGAAGCCCCTCTGGATCATCCCTTCCCAGTTCTCCTTTTCCTGCCACTCCCTCTGTTGGGATTTATGTTAAATACCAGGCAAAGAAGCCCATAAAATCCACACGTTTTATAGAATGCAATGAAATTTAATTTATGGCACCTTTCTGTAATGAGTGTTTGGAGTAATATGGAATATCCAGCATTTAATTCTTATCACTGTTTCCCCTTTTTTTTTGCAGACAGTTGTCTTTCCTTTAAAATCACCTTTTACTTTTTAATTTCTCTGTTCTCAACTTTCATATTCAATATTTTTTCATTGTGGCAGCCTCTGCACATCCCATTCCTTCAACTTCCCATGCATTCCCACACATCAAATCCGTATTTCAAGATCCCACTGGTGGGTTTGCAATTAATGACTCAATTTATCCTGCCACACCAACTCTCACAAAGTGACAACAAAAGGCTCCTGGTTAGAGTCCTGATTTCCATAAAAGAGCACTGGAACTGAAGCAGATGAATCCTCAGCTCTGCTTTTAACTGGCACTGGCTCTGGCTCATCCTAAATTTCCCATGGTGACAGTCAGTGGAAGTCCTGCCTTGGAAAGAGAATAAATGGATAAATGCAGAGACAAACACAAAGGTGCATCGTTTCAGTAAACACAAATATCTGTGCTCCAGCCTGAGGAATGCAATCCCCCAGACCCTGCTGCAGAGCAAGGGGCTGACACGAAATGATCTCACTGTGATCAGGCAGTGGCTGCTGTTAGGGATTAAAATCCAAATTATTGAGCTTCATCAGCGAGCTGGTGCCTTTCACAGGATCCCTGGGAATGAAGGCCCTTCACTGAGGACAGACCATTCCAGCTCTGCAGCATCCCTGCTCCGGCTTTTTCTCCATCTGAAACTTCCTGTGGTGTCCTCTGATCTAATCATGGCTTGGCAATGCTGGCTCCAGAAGAAACCTGCCATAGGAAATGAGAGTTCCTGCATCTGGCTCCTGCTGGAAATGCTCATGAATTACAGCCCCAGCCAGCACTGAGCAGCTCCAGCTCTGTAGAAAGGCTCTGAAGGGAGAGAAATTCCATTTTTGTTTTCATTTCGCAGCAGGGGCGTCCTCTGGATTGTCCCAAGCACTTGAAGGAATATTAAAGGGGGTCACAGAGAAATCTTTTTTTTTCCCTTCTCAGAGCCACAGCCAGGCAGCGCTGACACCTTGTGTGGCACGGTGAGCACAGGGACAGCCCTTTTTTTGTACCCTGAGGTCAATCCTTGAGGCAAATTTACCCCTGAGGCCAATTCTTGCAGGTGAGAGCCCAAGAGCAGCCCTTGGTGAAGCTCCCTCACGCAGGACACTCCTATTTCCCACTGCCATTCCCACCTGAGTGTCACTGCCACTGATTGTTGGCATAACTGGATGATTATTCATTTCGAGCTCAATGTTTTGATCCCAAAGCAGATCCCAGCAGTCATTTCTAACCAAGACCATCCCCAGCTCCCTCCTAAAGCCAGTTCTGCACCCTGGGGTGCCCTGGCAGAAACACCTCGGCCATGGGCCCTCCTCAGGTGCTCCTCCTTGATGAAACAGTTAAATTTTTTTGAAGCTTCTTATTGACATTGTGATCCCAAGAGCATAGGAGATCCTTTTTATAATTGCACATTTCCATGCTGGAAGCAATTTCTGGGTTATATCCTCGCTACCATATTCTCCACCAGAACTGAAACTTGGTGATGGTAATTAATTACATTTTTCAGTAAGCCTGAATTACAGATAATAAAAAAAAAAATCAGTTTAAGTGTAGTTTTTGGAGAAAAAAAAATAAATGTGGCGCTGTGATCTCTTTTTTGTAAAATAACTTTTCATGTCACCATAAAAGTTTGTTCACTGCCTAAAAATCCTGCATGGCAAAACCATGGCTACAGAATGTGGCCTTTCAAAGAAATGTTACATGAGATGAAGAATATCACATCAGCTTTCAGAAGAGAAATCTGAAAAGGACTTGGAAAAATAAAAGCATTTCCAAGTCAAATATTTGAGATGAAGTGTTACCCATGGGAGCTTTCTTCATAAATACATGAAAGCAGCTTTTGGGGAATGCCCATAATTGCTGCATTACATATTCCTGCACTTGGCAAACTGATGCTTGGGTTTGAAAATAAATCAATTTGGGCTTTTGCAAGTGAGAAGGAGAGGCAGAAAATATGTTTGTGTTGGGCTGCAGCAATTATTGGAGTACACCAACAACGTGGGGGACTTTAACCGGGAAGGGCTTTTGTCCCCAGGCACAACTGCACCCCAAAACCAGGACAAAGGTGAGAAGAATGAGGGATTTCTATTTACAAACTATGGGTCTGCTGGTAGATAAAACCAGCACTGAGAGATAGAAGAAACAATGGGAAGAATTCCACTGATGAATGGATGAAAGATATTTGCCTTCGCAGACAAACTGTAGGTTCGATGATAAATGAAATTTGGTATTGAAAGATGAAAGAAATAATGGGGAAAAGCCATAGATTTCATAAGAATTAAAAATTAAATGGGAGGGTTGTACATTAGAGGGGAATGTTAGGTATAAGGGGTTCTGGGAAGTCTGCACCTCTCAAGGACCTCAGCCAGGGAGGAAAGAGAGAGGGAAATGTGGGGGAAGTTGGGATCAAAAGGAGGCTGCAACCTCCAAAAACTGGAGAGACCCCAGGGGATGCCCCATGGCCTCTCCCTTTATTCGAATAAAGTAAAAGACTCCTCTGTGTCCTTTTTGGACATAAACCTCTGGTGCTTGTGGATGAATTTTCCTAAGAAAGGGGACACGAGGAAGGCAGTTCCAAGGGCTGGGGATGTGCTGCTGAGCTCTGCCTTGCTCAGGGTGGATCTGGATGCCGAGGGATGCTCACGAGGTGAGCCAGCAGTGGGACTGGGGCCGGACACAGCCCCAGGGGACTCGCAGAGAACGCCTTGTGGCAAGGGAAGGGAGGGAGAAGAAAGGAACAGAGACAGAGGTCGGGTCCTGCAGCCCTGAGGAGGAGCAGGTGTGGGCTGGGCAGCAGTGCAAGAGCAGCTGAATAAAGGACAGGGAGCACAGCACGCACAGAGCAGGAGTTACTTCAAAGGAAAGCCTCTGCTCTCATCCTGACAAAAGGCTCCACGTGGAAGGTTCCTTCCCTGCAGAGGGAAGTGCTGGGAGCTGATGGACAGGGCCTGGAGCTGGGCAGGAGCTCCTGACCTGCCCCTGTCCTGCCCAGCTGCCCCTCCACACCTCCCTGCTGCTCCTGGGGCACCCACAGTGCCTGGGCTGCCCTAATTCCACACAGGAATATTCGGCTGCTGAGAGGGGTCAGGGCCGTGTCAACCCCCCTGCAACCCATATGAGTCAGGTTTTGGGGGTTTGGGAGCTAATCCTGGCATCCTGGAAATATCCACTGGATTTGCCAGGTGCATTCTGACCTGTCCTGTGAAAGGCCCTTGGAGGGCTCAGCGTTTCCCCCATTAATCCTGCACATCTGAGCCATGGGGCCCCCTCTAAACGGGTTTGCAGACACAATAATTGATCTTGCTGCTGTTCCTTCAGTGAGTCACTCTGGCAAATTCCATGCAGAAAGGAAAAAAATAGCTCCCTGTTTTTATTGTAAGAGCTTCCAATCCAGTGCAATAGTTTTTCTTGGTGGTTTTTTTTTTAATGATGTCCTGCCAGACTTTGTAATAATTCTGCCCTCCTTCTTCTAAATCTCCCCAGTTTTGCTAATTCCCTTCCAGGCTGGTGTGGCTCATGCCAGGAGTCTCTGATCATGTGCAATGTTAAGGTTTCTTATTAAATCTTCCAAAAATTAGCTGCAGGGTCATACCTTATTAAGAATTCTGGGAATTTTAAGGAGAATTTTTAAAAGCCACTGATAACAATAACCAGCACAGTTCCTTGTGTATTTGTCTATGGTTTTATATATATATGTGAACTTTCAAACTCATTTATTGGCTTTAGTGACATGAATAACCAAGGGCATGATTTATAATGATTTCTCATCTGGTATTAGATTATAAAAAGTTTCATTAATTTTTCACTAGCCACAATTAATGATGGGCTTGTTAAACACCTTGAGGTGAAGCCAAGAGCTATTAGCTGTATTAAGGACCAGTTTCAAGAAAATTACTCCTTTTAGAATCCCCAAAATTAGTAATAAAGTTATTTTCCCCTTTCAGAAAACTGGTTTAAGCTATATAGATATATTAAAATCTATACAGAAGACAAACTTTGAGGCAAACTGATCATTTAATAACAATCTTGACCAATTTTTCCACCAATTAAAACGAGCTCAAACTTCTTGAGGATACTTAAAAATCCACACATTGGTTTATCGTGTAGCAAAGAACTGAACTAGAATGAGTGACTGCAGGAATTCACTGCCACAAGCCTTCAGCTTATTGTTTCACCTGGTTAGCTAATGAAAAGATAAATTAGGGTTTGAAAATTGATTTGAAAATATAATTTGGTTGAAAGATTCCTTTGTTCTGCTCTGGGCCTGTGCTGGGTGGGGAGGCAGAGCATGGCAGTGGCTGTTGGGGAAGGATCCATGACTCAGAGAATTTGCAGAAGAATAGGAGATACCTGTGAGTAATCAACATGCAAAAATGTGGGGGGGGTGGAAAATGGAAATTTAAATTGTTTTCCTAGCAAGCTGTCTTTTGATTTCCAGAAAGAAATTAAAGACATTGAAAATGAAACAAAAAAATCTTAAAAATAAGTGCCTAAACATAGAGTGCTGCAAGATTAATAGTCTTAAAGCTTATTTTAAACAGGTGGGAGGACCAGGCCTGTGGAAATCACTGGGAAGCGTGCACAGAAACTCCAAACCCTGTGGGTTTGAACAGGAGCTCAGAAACCTCAATTTTAAACTCAATTTTAGCCACCCTTGACCATAAATTTGCTAGGAATGTGTTTAACTGCTGTAAACAGCTGGATGAGGGGATTGGGGTATGGCTGTGGAAATGTCCAAGGCCAGGGGGACAGGGCGTGGTGGGAGGTGGGTGATTGGATGGTGCCCTCCAATCCAAACCATTCCCTGATCCTGTTCCACGATCCTGGGACACTTCCTGAGATTGGGAATCTCCTCTGCAGAGCTGTGCATTACCCAGCAGTGGAATTATTTATTGCCTGTACCGGGGGGCTGGAATTAGATGAGCTTTAAGGTCCAATCCAAACCATTCCCTGATCCTGTTCCACGATCCTGGGACACTTCCTGAGACTGGGAATCTCCTCTGCGCAGAGCTGTGCAGTACCCAGCAGGGGAATTATTTACTGCCCGTGCCTGGGGGCTGGAATTAGATGAGCTTTAAGGTCCAATCCAGTCCAAGCCATTCTGGGGCTCTGCGGCACAAAGCAGATGAGCAGCAATATCTGGATTCTCATTGATCTTCTTGATCATCCCAATTTCCCGGTGTGAGGATGACGCCGAGCAGCCCTCGCAGCTCCCGGCAGGTGCGCTCGGGGCACAGCGTGTCCCCGCATGCCGGGGAGGCAGCGTTTCACAGCGAGAAAAGGCACTTTAAAAGCACAAAGGCAAGTGTAAGACTCTCTAAATGTCTTGCCCGAGGCAATCTGTTTCCTTTCACAGGACTGCTCAGCGAACAGGGCTGCACTTAGCACTTCCCAGCGGCGCCGCTCCATGAGGGCACAGTTCTCACCCCAGATCCTGCAGAGATCCCAGAAACTCTGGTGGCTGCTGCAGACCCATCCCAGCCGAGCCTCCTGCGTGCTTCAGCCTCTCCGCCATGCCCTTCCCACGCAGACACCCACCCTGAGATCCACCAACCCCACCTGAGATCCACCAACCCCACCTGAGATCCACCAACCCCACCTGAGATCCACCAACCCCACCTGAGATCCACCAACTTCACCTGAGCTCTGCCAACCCCACCCAGAGATCCTTCAACACCACCTGAGATCCACCAGCCTCACACTGAGATCCACCAACCCCACCCTGAGATCCACCAACCCCACCTGAGATCCACCAACCCCACCTGAGCTCTGCCAACCTCACCTGAGATCCACCAACCCCACCTGAGATCCACCAACCCCACCCTGAGATCCACCAACCTCACCTGAGCTCTGCCAACCCCACCTAGAGATCCTTCAACACCACCTGAGATCCACCAGCCTCACACTGAGATCCACCAACCCCACCCTGAGATCCACCAACCCCACCCTGAGATCCACCAACCCCACCCTGAGATCCACCAACCCCACCCTGAGATCCACCAACCCCACCCTGAGATCCACCAACCTCACCTGAGCTCTGCCAACCCCACCCTGAGCCCTTCCCAATGCTCAGTGCAGATCCTACACGTCTCCAGCACCTATGTGACCAAATCCCACCCCAAAACTAAGAGCAGGAGCCACACCTGAGTCCCTGCAGGGGTGGAACTCGAGCTTGCAGGACCTTGGAATGCCAGGCACGGGGTCCCCCCTGTGGCAGAGCATCCCTGTGCCTTGATGTTTCCAGAAGTTTCCCTGCCAGGACCGACCCTGCTTAGATTTGCTTCTGAAATAATCACATTCAAATTATTCTGAAATGATTAAACATAGCTCTCCCTCCTCCCTTTGATTTTTTTTCAGCTAATAAAATCAATATATCTATGTTTGGCCAATACAAATGTGTAATCAGTATAAATTATGAGCCATAATTTTTCCACAGGAGTGGAAAATGCAGAGTTAGCTCCTCACAGCTCTGCAGCACACAGGTTCCTTGGCACATGTGAGTGGCAGGAGCAGAAGCTGAGGGGCACAAATTACCCTGACCCTGGCCTGTCTCACATCTCTGTGCTCCATGACACAGCCTCAATGACCCTCCTTTACCTCAGGACTTTGCAGGAGTGGAGGTGTTGCTGAAACTCTGCAGCATTAGAGGAAAGTCTTGGTGACCTGTCTCATGAAAATTATAGGGTTTTACTGCTCCTGTTAGCAACAGTGGGTGTCTCTCATTTGTTAATCAGTCTTTGCTGAATACTACAGTGGAAAGAAAGAAATTGCAGACTTCACAGCTAAAATAGCAGGGAATGTGGAGGGAGCCTCCTGAGCTCTCGTGGACCTGGAAAGGGAATGAAGATCACTCCACCTCTGCAAAAACAGCACATCCTCACCCTCCATGTATCCCCTCCAAACCTCCCTGCACCTCTGCACCCCACAGCTTCCATGGCCCTGCAGGGAGTTTTTCTGGTGCAGATGAGTAAATTCCAACAACCCTGGCTGCTGCAAGGAGAAATTGCTGAAGCTCTGGTGGAAACAAATTCCGGCTGGTTGTAATGAGGCAGTGTTCTGTCCAACAACGCTGGGCAGGAGCTGTGCCCGTGTGGCCATTCAGGGAACAGAAGGATGCTACACAACAGCTCAGGACTTACAGGATTGTACAGATGTCACACACAACTACAATGTCCTCAGGGAGGGGGAAATCATTTTATGACCTATAAACCACACAAGAGAGCAAAACCAAGAGGCCATTGCGGATGAAGACGGAGGAAATGTGCGCTGCTAAGAGCCCCAGCCTAATGTGCTGTCTGAATATCCTGAGCTGGAGGACTGAATTTAGCAGCCCTGCCAAAATGACAGCGAGGAGATTGGAAACGTCCCCCAGTGCTGGGGATGAGTTTGGCACTGCCCCTCTCCCACCACCCAAAAGCTGCTGTGCCCAGGGCCCCTGCTGGGGACAGGGCCATGGTGTGCCATGGCCAGCACTTCCCAGAGGGATGGGAGGACAAATCCCAGGAGCAGCACCAGCAGTGCTGTGGGAATTTGTCACGGTGACACCGGCGGTACGGAGAGTCCTGCATGGTAATGATTGGTTTACAATAAAAATTACTTCAAATGCTGGATCAGAAAAAGGATGGTTCAGTCCATCAAATCGCTGTCAGCTGCAAATTAGGCTGCCCATCCCTAGGCAATGGAGAACATAATTGGCTTTGTCCATGGCTGGGTTTATTTTTATCTGTTCTGTTAAAGTCAGGCTCTTGCCTCACTCGCACAAACAGAGGAAAAAGGCCTTGGTGGAGAAAGGCTTTTTTGCTCCTTCCACCTGCAATAAATGGGGCAAGTTACCCTTGGGTTGCTAAAATTAGCCAAGGATTCTTTGAGGGACTATTTTGTGTCAGAGCCAGGTTACCTGCATGGGAGAAAGCAGGAACGTTGGTGTTTTGGTGAGAACAAATGGACTTCCAGGAGCCTTAGACTGAAACCTCCTTCCAAGCCAAGCAGCCAGGGCTCTAATCCAGTCCTCAGGGTTACACAAGAGAGGCTGGAGGAGGTGGGAACCTTCCCCAGTCCTGTGAGAATCACAGTAACTCCAGAACCTGCTGTGATTTCCCGCAGACAGGATGGGAACGCGCACACCTCCCGCCTCCCTGCCCGGGACTGATCATCCCCACCCAAAAGTGCTAATGTGAGCCGAGGCTGGGACTGAAATAACCACCAGCACACATCCCTGGGACTGCACGAGGAGCCCAAACCCCTCAGCATTCCCAAAGTGCCAGGATTATGACTCTTGCTGCTGGGAACACCTGTGCCACAGGCCAGGAGTGGAAGGAATCTCCATCCCAGGCACCAGTGCCAGACAGTCGAGACTTTCCAGCTCTCCCTCAAATTCCTGTCTCTGTCTATAAACTCCAGATATCCCTCTCTGCTCCCCTCCCTGTGCACCAATTGAAGAGCATGCCCTTCCCTAGGTGCCAGAGCTTTGTTAACACCTTTCCCTGACACTGCAGGGAACGGAGAGACTCCAAAAGGGAGAAAAATCCACTGGAAACACAAATGTAGCTGACTAAGTAGGAGGGGGAACAATGTCTGCCATCTTAACCTGTCTGTCATCCTAACCCAGAGAATTCTCTGCTCTTCTTACTTGGCTCTGCCTTTATCCCCCTTCCAACTTTAGGGCATTTGAGCAGCACCTGGGAAATCCTCTGCTGTGCTAAAGGCTTGTGAGAAATAAGGGAATGCAAGCAGAGGGAAGGTTTAGCTCAATTTCATGTTGCACCAAGTGCAAAAGGTCTGTCTGTGAGTAACTCCTAGGATTGTGCTCATCAGCAAAGGCCAATAACTCAAAGTGTCAACAAACTGCAGGCTTCTATAGGGTACAAATGGCTGGAAAGAATTAATAATTATTTACCATCCACCTACTCCTCTAGGCTTGTGTCCCAGTTTGACCACCCTTGCCTTGCTGTGTGTGCGTGGATGGCAGAAATTATGGCACTGCCGGGAGCTGCTGCAACTTGGAAGTGTGAAGCAAAGGATGAAAAAAAAAATGCTTAAGAAGATGCATAAAATAATGATCAAGGCTTATGAGGAACTAGTGAAAGGTAATGTTGTTGTTATTGTGATTATTGTTGTTGTAAATGTTGTTCTTGGTGGTGGTGATGATGATGATTGTTATCATTATCATTATTAAGTAGGTGAAAATCACACAGAGTAAGGTTTGCATCTCATCCTGGGCTGGCAGGCAGCTCTGTCACTAAGCTGGAGCCTCAATTTCCTCTCAGAAGAATAGAAATAATTCTGACAGGCCCAAATTCCCTCTCTAACCTGAGTAAATGCAGCATCCTGAGGTGTGCCAGGCCGGGCAGAAGGGCTGGGGTGGGTTTGCCCTGACAAAGCTCTCACGTGACAGCGCCTTTGGGCTGTCAGCAAAAGTCCTGCAGATTAGTGTCCCCTGAAATCCCCTAAGCAGCTCTAATGCCCTCAGATGTGCTTGCTGTGGCTCACTGGGAAGGCTGCACGAGACAAAACATTAATTATCAGTGTAAAAATAGAATTTCTTTTGATGACTGCGATTACCGTGCACCGCTCCGCTTGGGACGCGCCGGCGAGAGCTTCGCTCGTTCTTCTAAAGTCTGGGAAGAAATTCAGAATGTGACCCTGCTCAAAACTGCAAAATGAAAACCAGAAGCAAAAGATTTTTACCTTTCTCTGTAACTGAATCCAGCTGGCCTCCTTCTACCCTGCCTTGCAGTCATTTACAGATATGCAAATGGAGGGAAAGAAATGGTGCTGTTTGCATCTGCATTGCACACCAAAAAAATCAGGCAATGCCTCTGTTCTCACAGGTTTGCAGCAGGTTGGGCATTGTGCTGCTTTATTTTGATCCAGCTCAACAGTGCAAGGTGGTTTAGTTGTACATTTAAAATAAAGGAATCAGTCTCTACCTGGGCAATCCAGGTGTTCTTTTGGCAACCTGCAACCTTTAACATCTGCAGGGTTTTCAGGATGCAGAAGAGCAAGGAGAGGTGGGAATGGAGCCCTGGCAGGGAGTTCCAGAGGGCCTCATGTCCCTTATGTGTTTGAGCTGGAAAATTGTTCAAGTTTGAGGCACTCTTCAATGGCCTTTACGTAAGGCTGGCCCCCAATGGCTCCCTCAGGGATGGATTCTCCCCCAAAAAAAACCTACTGCTTAAATGGCAGTAACTAAAAATTACATTTTAAACAGCACAATTTCACAACTTAGCAATGCTATCTTCAAATATTAAGTAAGCAAGAAAGAAGATTTTGCACTAAATCCCACCAAAAGTCCCGAAGAAGTTGCTGAAGCAAGGAGCTGGTTTAGAAGATGGGGTACGACCCTAAAATCAGTTAGGGGATTATTTGGGGCAAATATCAACCATCAAATATTGGATCTGCCTCTATGGCTTCTTCAGAAGAATGATGAAAATGGCCTGTTAAGATTAGTAACCCTTGGGAAAACTACACTAAGAATTGAGCTGCATTTTTTAGGGCCTGGCATGGAGTTGTAGGTGTGAAAAGGGACAGTCACAGGTAGATTCACATACCCTGGTCAACGAATCTTTAGCACTCCCATGGTGTAAATTATTATTATTATTATTATTATTATTATTATTATTATTATTATTATTATTATTATTATTACTATAATTATTAATCCTTATGTTCGAATATTTCCACCTTCAGAGTAACCTCTGTGGGAAAGTGCAGAAGCTTGCTGGGAGGTGAAAACATCTGCTGTAAACCTATTTTCATTGATTTTTCTTTTTTTTTTTTCCTAAAAGAGTTAACACAATAAAACACAATTAGCCTTGAATTATCCTGGATTTGTTGGATATTTAGCCTGAAACATTAACATCACCTTGGCTGCACCCTTTGCAGTGGCACCATTTCACTTCACCCCTTGATATCACCCAGCAAGGAGAGAAGGACAAATCAGACAGCACCAGCTCGAAAATATGCTCAGAATTTAGCAGCCTGATTGCTGCTGACCACCCAGAGGACAGGTGTGACACATATTTATGGGCATGATTTTAAACCAATATCCGTTCATTTCATTTATGAGCCCCTTCCATGTTTTATTTTGGCAGTTCCGCCGCGGTGTTCCCGCAGTCTTCTGGCCATAAACTGCTCACAGTGGGATGTGGAGCTTATTATTTGGTGTGTAGGCACTGAGCACCTCACCAGCTGATGAACTATGGACAATTTATTCATTGGATTTTAAGCCCAGTTAAATCAACAGCTAAAAGGGAGCCCTGCTCGCACTCCCTGGAACTGCAAACATTTGATACTATGAAAGTGGGGAGGAAATTGTTTCGGATTTTACATTCCAACATCACGCTCGTGTCCAAGATTTTATCTCTGTTCAGGGATCCAAATGCTCAAATCTTGTTGGAAATCTGCTTATCTGAGATTTTTTTCCCCAAAGTTCTGGTTTCTGGAAGGTGACTTCCCAAGGAGCTGGTGTTTCCCAGCTGTCCCACCAGCCAGAGAGAGATGGCTGGTGCAGAAAGAGAGAAAATGAATGGAAAATAAAATTTCTAAACACAAAAACCTTGAAAAATTGAAGATCTGCAAAACTAATCCAAGAATGAAAGTGTGCAGGCATGTGGGTGTTTGTGCATCCATATATCCATGTATATACTTCCAAGATGATGATTCCAGCCAATTCCACAAATTCAGGGCCTGGATATAAAATGCCTAGAGCACCACTTAGCCATGTTGATCTGGAAACCTTCAATTCTTTCACGTTACATTTTTTATATCATTGTTTCTATCGGAATCTGCTTCCAAATCTGCTTTTTACTGGATTTTTCTCCTGTGTTTCTTGACAATATATTTATTTTAAGGAGTGTAGTATATGGTCACAAACAATTTGTCCCTCAGCATGAACAGCCACAGGGTTGTGGGGCTGCGGCCTCCTCCACCACAGACATCCTTCTAATACCTATCAATCTTTCTAGTTCCAAATTAAGACCAATTTCTTGTTCTCTCTCGATGTTATTTGTAGAGAGCAAAGTGTTCCCTTAATTTTTCAACATACTTTTGTATAATTAAAAACTATTGTCATGTTCCTTCCACTCTTCCATTCAGAACTATCCTAATTTACTCTTTCCTGGATGAGTCTGACTTCCCAGACCTCTGATTCTCTTTGTACATCCACATGTAACGACTCCCTGGATGCAGTGACCAAAAATGGCAGTTCCCAAAGTTCCCGGTGCAAGAAATTTGGTCTTCTGTAAAATTGCCAAAAGCCTCAGAATTTGGAAAAGAAAACCAGCAATTCTCCTCTTCAGCTAAATTATATCAGAGAAGGAAACAGGGAGCTCCTGCATGTAAAGTAGCCACAATATTTGATTTCTGATGGCAATTTCCAGAAGGATTCCTGGCTGGTGGGAAAGAGGGAGAGAAGTTCTCTGCCAGAGGTTACTTAGAGCTGGAGGCTGAGGAGAACACTCAGGTACCTCGTTTTGGATCTCACCATTGCATAATTTTAGCATAAGAAAAATTATATCTTAAGTGCCTGCTAAGGACTTGATGCACCACACACTGGAAACCCAAGCACTGCATTTAATGTTAGGAGAGACCCACAAGTTCAGGCCCCAAATCTCTTTGGCCATTTTTACAGAGGTGCATCAATCCACAACTTCCATTAGGGATAAGTGAAATGAGAGTGAGTCAGCTCATCTTGAACTTCCCATTTCGGATGAAAGATCACCTCTGATTCCCAGCTTGGGGCTGCTGTGAAACTTCTGTCATTGGGAGCAAAACCAAAACTGGGGCAGGACGTGCAAGAGCAGAGCAGACATCATTGTCACCGTCCCCTCCAAGACTGGTGAACTCCCTTTTCCATGAGATTGAAATGACTTCATCTCACTGCCTCAGAACAATCAGCTCTGTCTCCATGTCCTAACTGTCCTCAAAGAGGAATCATGGAATCAAGCATGGTTTGGGCTGGAAGGCCAAAGTTGGTTCACCCAGTGCCACCCTTGCTATGGCAGGGACACCTCCCACTGTCCCTGGTGGCTCCAAAACCCATCCCAACCCAGCCTTGGGCACTGCCAGGAATCCAGGGGCAGCCACAGCTGCTCTGGGAATTCCTGCCAGGAATTCCTGCCCCAAATCCCCTCTAACCCTGCCCTGTGTCCATTGGAATCCATTCCCTGTGTCCTGTCCCTCCATCCCTTCTCCAAAGTCTCTCTCCACGTTTCCTGCAGCTCCTCCAGGCCACACTGAGCTCACCCCAAAGCTTCTCCTGTCCAGGCTGAGCAATCCCAGCTGTCCCAGCCCTTCCTGCCAGCAGAACTGCTCCATCCCTCTGCCCATCCTGGAGCCTCCTCAGAACCGTGCAAGGAAGGAGTGGTGCTGCCAGGGATCTTAGGAGAGAGGGAAGTGGAGAAGTGACAGCAGTAAACAGAAAATCCTGGCACCACTGGACTGGACGGAAGTGGCACCATTGACATCGCTAAAAGTAGGCTCAAGTCTGATCTGAAAAGCAATTTGGAATATGAGCTTTTCTTTCCAAATGAGCAGTAAGTGCCTTCCTTCCCCCAGAATTTGGTGCTTTCTATTACATTTTAAATTGATTGGCTTTATGGCCCAGTCCTGGGGAATCGCCCTAGCATGATCTCGTCTGGCTCGTGTTTCTAATTCTGGCAACTCTAAATCCAGATGACTTGAAAATCCAGGCTGTTGCTTACAGCACATATTGGAGGCTAATCTCCATTTTTGTGTACCCAGGCAAAATCCAGGAATTAGGATGTATGGGAGATTAGCCCACAAGGTGAAAAGGAAAGGAAACCAAAGGAGAGATTGCAATAAAAAATGTCCAAGTGCAGAGCATGGAGGTGTCAAAATAAACCACAACAATCATTCCACAACAAGAATTCAAAAAGCATCTTTGCATTATCTAAGATTTTTCCAATGGGAACAATGAAGTTGCCATCTGAAGGTGCATCCTGCCACCAGGGTCATGGATGGAGAGATTCAGGAAACACAATTGCAAGTCCATGCTCTTCCTCGGGGTGCTCCACGCTCAACCTCATTTAGGACATTAAAACCTCCACTTGGGCTGCCAGGTGACAAGGAGTCTCTCTAGTGAACAAAAAAGGTTGAAAGGGATGCAGCACGTTGTTGTGATGGAGGAAAGGAGGTTGTGGCCAGGTCAGACTCTGCTCCCACTTTCCAGGTGACAGAACAAGAAGAAACAGCTTTAATTGTGCCAGGAGAGGTTTAGACCAGACATTATGGAAAATTTCTTCACCGAAAGGGCTGTCAAGCACTGAAGAGGCTGCTCAGGGAAGCTGTGGCATCATCATTCCTGGAACTGATTTAAAAATGTCTTGATGTCCATTAGGGATATGGTTTAGTCAATGGTTGAACTCGATGATATTGGAGATCTTTTCCAAGCTAAGTGGTTCCGAGATTCCGGGATGTGGCTGCAGAACTGCCTCTGGGAAGGTTGGGAAGGGCTGGAGGAGCCCTCTCAGGGCAGGAGGGTGGCTCAAAACTCTCCCTTTGGGTGGCCACACATCACCCTGAGGGCATTATTTTGCCTTGGATCCATGCATGAAACTCCAGCTGCTGCCAGAGGAAGCTGTGCATGCCAGCCCAGGGCCGTGAATCATCTCAGGAAAGGCCAAGGAGAAGCTCGTATATAAGTGGAGTGTGGAGGTGGTTTTTTTTTGACATTGGCTATAATAAATATCAGCACATTTAGAAAAAAATTGTGGGCTTAAAGGGAGAAAAAATACAGCTGAATGTGGCGCACTAGGACAAAATATTCAAGGCTGTTGAAACATTAGATAAAAAACTGATCTCAAAATGTCAGGAATCAGTAGGGATAACAACTGTCAATTTTGTCCAATAAAACCTCCCTTTTATTTTGCCTACTTTTCTCTTTTATTTTTAATAGCTATCCATTAAAATGCTGCACTCGCAATTTGCTCGTATTTGCTGTTCTGTTTTAATGCTGTCTATTAGTTCTTCCCTCCTTTCCTTTTAATATTTACACATATCATCAAATGCTGGGCAAAATGTCTCTGCTGGAAAAAAAAAAATCCCATGAGTACAAACCAATTACAAATAACTTGCTACTGAGGGCATGGCTGGATTTTCTGTGTTGCTCCAGTGTCCCATTGAGTTTCAAGTAGCTGAGGACACTTTTATATTAGAAATAATCCATGTTAATATAATTTGGTGCATTGTTATTTCTTAACTTCATCAAAAAATAGCACAACTGTCCTGGAAAAAAAAAAAAGTCAACAGTTATGCTTTAATAAATAACTGACAATGAGGGGGCTAAGAAAAAATTGTGGCCAGGAACATCAGTTTGGCATAAGCTTCTCCAGCCTGAAGGATTCTAGCTGGAAAAGCCCAGTTTAAAATTCTTAGAGTTCCTCCATTTCATGTGCACTCACCAGTGCTTATGCAGCTCGAATAATCCGTGCCTGTACTTCATACATGGCGTGGCAAATGCCAGAAGTGTATGGAAAACAGGATCCAGCCTCCAGCAGAGCAGCCAGAACGGGCTGGAGGGACCTCAGCTGCCCCTGAGCCTTGGGCTGAGCTCTGCCAGAGCAAACAGGACCCTCCAGCAGTCAGGGAAATCCCTGCAGGGGCTAGAGGGGGACGGGACACCCCCTGCATCCACTTTGGGACCCTCTGCAGTGAGGCTGAGCTGTTGATACAGCAGCAAGAGAGGTCCCTGAAGCACCACTGGGACGATGTGACAGAGGTTTAACAGAAATAGTCTCTTCCAGAGAAGGGCTAGAGGTGAATTGCAGCTGGTGATTATGTTTCTCTGGCCGTGTTTGATAAATTAATTAAGGAACAGAGAGGGAATAAGAAAAGTGAAGCCTCATAAACTGCTTCACTAACTGCTGCACAGAGAAGACTCTCAATTCTGGTTTTCTTCTATCAGCAATTTCAAAACCACTAACATTTCTTCTTCTTCTTCTTAAAAAATTTCTAATATAGAATCCCAAGAATATTTGAAAGGCTCCCTAAAAATAAAAGGGGGAGGGGAAGCTCAATATTGAATATGAAGACACGGTGAATGTAGCAACCTCATGGGGACAAGAAGAGTGGTGATCAGAGCAGGGAAGGAGGTTAAGCTGAGCTTTGAGCCCAGACTAATGGCATGAGCAGACAGCTGGGAGTGTTTCTGCCCAGGGCCACACTCTGCCTGCTGCAGAGTTCAGCTCTGTGCTCTGCACAGCCCAGTGCCCTGGCCTTCCCTAAATTCCAGCATTTCCAGCTTCCACTGAGGAGGCCCCCAGGGCAGGGAAAGCCATGGGATATTCCTTGGGAGCCCTGGGCCTTGCCCTGCTCCTGGAGCATCTCTCCCTGGAGCACAGGGCTGGCAGCTCTGCCAGCCAGGAGATCCCATGGGGGATCAATGAGCAGCACCTCCCCTGGCACCCTGGGCTCCCCACAGCTCCTCCTGGCCCCAGGGCTGGCGGCTGGAGGCCATCCCTGACTGCCCAGCAGGGCTGGCCGAGGCTTTTGGGCAGAAATGCAGCTGCAGCTGTGTCCAAGCCCTCCCAACACTCAGACCCAGCGCCTCCGAACTGCTCCCGACCTTAACAAAACAGCGAGCCGGGAAGCAGCTCCCATTTGTAATAATTACAGCAGAGCTCCCCTCGCCCTTGCACTATTTATTGCTTTTGCCCTTGCCATGGATTGCTGGCGACAGAGAGACACTATTAAAGCTCAGATTTTTTTCTTTCTGGACAGGCAGGGGTGAGCTTTGGGAGAAAACTCCTTCTTTTCTCTCCACCACTGCCACTTCTGCCGGGAAAGGAAGGGAAGGGGATGGTTCCCACTGCAGGCTGCCTGGAGCACTCAGTGCCTGCTGAGCAGCGACTGCAGCAGGGGGAACACTCTCCTCTGGTGGAAACAGAACCTTGTAAGGTTATTTCTGAAGGTACAATCATCACCCAAGTATCCACCTCTAAGTTGGGTCCCCCTCCCTTATTCCCACAAGGCTGTCAGAGGGGCAAGGTGCATTTCAGTGATGACAACTGAGGCTGGCAAGAGGCAGCTGAAGGGCACCTGCCAGCTCCCACCCTGCTGACAGCTTCCCCACAGCTCCAGGATGGGCTTTGGCAAGGAGATCGCTCGCTTGCCAATAATAATAATTACCATTAATAACCGAGTGACGTCCTAATCTTGGTTACATCAGCCGTACCCTGCTGCCAGTCACACTCACACCGGCCCTGTCCCCAGTAGAGCGTGTGGAGCAGACACACAAGGGCCGGGAGCTGCTGTGGCTGGAGGGAGATACAGGGGATGGCTGGCGGTGACTTCTGCCTCCGTGCTGAGGGGACAAGGGGCATGGCCTGGACAAACCCTGCGAGAGCTGCTCTCTGTGTTGATTTGAGTCTCCTCAGCCCTCTGGGAAACTGCAGGGGCATAAAGGATGGAAAGGGAGGTGCGGGGCCATCCCCTTCCTCCTCCTCCTCCTCCGGGACATCCCGCGGGGCTGTCCCGGGCCACAGCCGGGCAGGGGCCACAGGGGTGTCCGTGAGTCCCGGGGCCGGCCCTGCCTGCGGGGAGACCCGGGGGATGTCCGTCCATCCCCGCAGCGCTCCCTGCTCCGCATTCCAGGGCCATCCCTCCCCAGCCCCCCGCTCCAGCCCCTCTGCACAGCCCGACGGCAGGAGCCCTGGCAAGGAGAAACAGCGATATTCGGGAAAGTTGCAAGGTCAGGGCTCCCCCCGCGCACCCCGACCCTGCCCCACGGGCGCCATCCATGGGGACAGGAGGCTGCCCCCAAACCCAGCGGGGTTTGCGCCCTTAGCTCGCTTTCCTGAGTCGCTGCCACAGCCGCCGTGCGAGCTTGTTGCAAGAACAAACTGTTGTGATTCCCCCTTTCTCCTTTTTTCCCCGCCTCCCCCCGCTGCGAACGGGGGGTGTCAGTGCACGGAGCCTGCCGTACCCCATGTCGCTCCCGCGTCAGAAAATGAATGATGCAGCAATTTAATTAGGAGGGAGCGGTGCGTCCATATTGCACCGGTGGAGGAGAGCTCGGCAGCCGGGGGAAGATGGTGCGTGTCCGCGGGCGCGGAGGCTGCGCCCCTGCCCGCGCAGAGCGGCCCCGGGGCGGCGGGACCCCGCGGAGCCCCCGGCACCTCCCGCCCGCACCCGCGGCTCTGCCCCTGAACTTTTCGCTACCCAGCCGCGGTTCCAGTTAAGTCTCTCCCGGCCGAGCCACCGCGGGGTGCGGGAGGGGGATTCGGGTTCCGCGCGGAGCGGGGGGTGCGGGATGCCCCGGGAGTTCCGCGGAGACCCACGCAGCTGTGTGCGCGCAGGGATGGGCAGGGGTGGGCGCGGACAGCGGGGATGCGCGAAGCAGCTCGGGGCTCCCCTCCTGCCCAGCCCGCAGCCCTTTCCTCGCTGCTGGCCGGGCTCCGGGGCAGGCAGAGCCCGCAGCCCCCGAGCCCCCGGCGCAGCTCACCCACAACTTTCACCCGCGGGCGAAGCCGCGCTGCCCTCCCGCTGCACCCCTTCGGCGCAGCCCCGCGCATCTCAGCGCATCCCCGCTCAGCCCCGCGCACCTCCGCGGATCCCCGCTCATCCCAGCGCATCCCTGCGCACCTCCGCGGATCCCCGCTCATCCCAGCGTATCCCCGCTCATCCCAGCGCATCCCCGCGCATCTCCGTGGATCCCCGCGCATCCCCGCTCATCCCAGCGTATCCCCGCGCATCTCCGTGGATCCCCGCGCATCCCCGCTCAGCCCCGCGCATCACAGCGCATCCCCTTTACCTGCAGCGGCTCCCGGGGCGGGCGGGCACCGCGGGCGCGGCCCCTCCGCCTCCGCGCACACGCCGGGAGAACGCGGGAGGTACCGGCTGGCTCCCCGAGGTGTCGAGCTCCGCGGGATCCCGGCGAGGCTCGGGGCGGGAGCGGCCCCGGGACGGGCGGGCAGCCCCGAGCGGAGGAGGCGGTGGATGCGGGGGCAGCGGGGCGGCAGGAGCGGGAACCCCGGGCTGCTCCCCGCCGCAGCCCTCGGCTGGCACTCGCAGTCAGAGCAGCTTTGATTTCTTCCAGACTTGGGCTTTTTGTTCTCTTTTTTCCCTTTTTTTTTTTTTTTTTA
>VWYI01030311.1:45198-81831 GCA_013399455.1 Anthoscopus minutus | reverse complement strand
CTCTGCCCCGCCAGATGTGCGCGCTGCGGGGCAGGGCCCTTCTCAGATCAGTAATCGACGAAGTGCCTTCGCAGACTTTTGCCAGCAGATGTTAATCAATCATTATTTTTTATACTGAAACTGAGACTTTGACTGTGCCATGTCTAAAGGTATATTATTATTATTATTATAATATTATTATTATTATTATCGGGGATCTTTGTATTGATCCTGATTAAGTAAATTCTATGTGTGTCTCTTTCTCTCTTTTTTCTTTTCCCTTTTCTTTTATTTTCTTTATTCTTGTTGTTTGTTTTGTTCGTTGGCTGTGCTTTTTTTTCCTTTTCTTTTTCTTTTTTTTTTTTCCGTTGGCAGTAAACTTCCTTGATATTTTCCCTTGGAGGGGAGGGGGAGGGAAGATGGCATTTTCTGGCTTGCTTTCTTCTTGCCCATCATGGCACAGATTCTGTACATTTATTTAAAACAGAAAAAAATAATAATGCAAAGAAGCAAACGAGCGCAGTTTGCTGCATGCCTGGAAACTGCAAGAGGGAAGGGACGGGAGGGTCTTGCTCGAATGTCTCACTCTTGTCTCTCCCTCCCTCGCACGCACACTCCTCACCCTCACCGTCCGCGCACTCCCCGCCAGCCCAGCCCCTCCAGGGAGGCTCGGGGGCCGCGGGGGGAATCCCGGGGGCGATGCCGGGGGCAGTCCCGGGGGCTGGGGGGAGGCACGCGGAGCCGAGCAGCCCAAAGGATGTCACCACGTGGCGCACACACCTAGGGGATGCTCAGTGACACTTCATCATGACGCCATGGTTTTCTGGAGGACATCCGCACTTTCCTAATAAAAGCGACATGCAAATATGCAGAGAAAAAAAAAGAAAAAGAAAAAAAAAAAGGAAAAAAAGCAAAAGCTAATGGGCACCTCTCACTAACCGCTTTGTAGGAAGCACTTTTAATGTTTTCTCTCATGCACCCATACACGCACACACACACAAAGGTACAACAATGTGCATATATTTATTCTGTAATTTCAAGTGAATATAAATTGTAAAGGTAATGTTTAATCATTGTACAGTGATGCGTCTGGTATAGCTTTCCTAATAAAACGTTTTGAAAAAAATGCAGATATATATATATATATATACAACCCCAAATATATATATATATATAGGAATACAAAGCTTGAACCTGAAACTTCAGTTTCCCCAGTAGAGATTTCCTTTTCCCCCATAATCTTGAACGCTATTTTATTAATAACAGTTCAATGCACTGTGGTGTTAACAGAGAAAAAAACCCTGTACAGCGTCTCTTGCCAAGATACCACCCGAGACCGTCACAAATGCGATTTGCGATCTGTATCCCTGCCGCACTGTCCTGACAGTTAAAAATATCGGGAGAATTGGGAGCGCATCCCGCCGGAGCGCTGGTTCCCGGCCTGCTGGAGGCACTGGGAGGCATCGCGGGGATGTTGCCGGTGTTGGCAGCGGGATGAGCTCTCAGAGAGCTCCCATCGCTCCAGAGCGGGGATTTAAAGCGCATTTCTAGTTTGGAATAGGGGGTGAGCTCTGGGAGAGCAAAGCATCCCAGCTGCCGCGCCGCTCTTCTCCCACTCCCGCTGCAGCCGGAGCTGACCAAAGACCATGGGATTTCCCTGCCCGGGCGGGTCCCGGTTGGTATCTTGTCTGCGTTGATGTCTTTTCCCCGGCGGTGTCCCCTTGTCCCCGCGGTGTCCCCTTGTCCCCGCGGTGTCCCCTTGTCCCCGCGGTGTCCCCTTGTCCCCGCGGTGTCCCCTTGTCCCTGCCGCTGTTGTGACCCCGCGGGTCCCGGGCCGGGCGCGGAGCGCGGCCCCGCGCGGCCGCCAGGTGGCGCCACAGCCCCAGCGCTGAGGCGGCGGCGGGGCCGGAGCGGCCGGGCCCGAACCTGGACTCGGTCCCGGTCCCGGACTCGATCTCGTACCTGATCCCGGGATGGAACCCGGGCCCCATCCTGGACTCGATCCCGGGATGGATCCCGGGATGGATCCTGGACTCGATCCCGGACTCTATCCCGGTATGGATCCTGGACTCGATCCTGGGCTGGATCCCGAGTTGGATCCTGGATGGATCCAGTCCGATACCGGGATGAACCCGATCCTGGGCTCGATCCCGTCCTGGAGCCGCTCCTGACGCCGCTCCCTGCCCCGTCCGCCCGCCGAATGTCCCGGGGCGGCCGCCAAGGGCAACCCTCGGATCCGGGCACCCGCGGGGCCCAGGCACTGCCCTGAGGTCCCACAGAGAGTGGGGTTTATCCAGAAATACCCAATGTGTCCAGCAGTGTCATTTGTCTGAACAGCGCTCTGGGTGCTTTATCCGGGAGAATTGAGGTTATTCCCCCAAAGCTCCAAAGGTTCTGCTTGGAGCTCTCCTGCCGCTGTCCCGAGGGGACCAGGCTCTGTCACCTCCTGGCAAAGGGTCACATTCCCAAGGTCACCCTCGCCACCGCCTGCCCTCTTTCCTCGGGAAACAGCTCGGTTTCACCCTGCACAATGTGTTTTAACAAAGATGAATCCATAAATACTTGTTCTCCCAAAAATGTTGCTGTTCAGAGCTCCAGCCAGGATTGGTGAGCTTTTCTTCTTGGAGAGTTATTTCCCCAGCCTTAGCAGCAGCTGCATGTGTCTGGAGATGGAGGGACAGCTCCGAATGTCTGTGAATCTGGCATTGCCCTCCATGCCATCAGTAAAAGTATTACACATTGAAATTGCCTCTGTTGAGTTGAGATTGTGTTTCCTCACTGCTGCCTTCAGCTCTGACCCGTTGGGGTTTGCTCATTTGTTTGTTTTGCTGAGTTTTTAATTGATAGTGGAAGAGCACCCATGTGCTAAGAGTACTAAACATGCAAGTGCAAAGGCCAGATCCTTCTTACCATAATTGTAATAACTACATTGATAAGCCTACATGCGAGTGATGCGTGGAGCTGTATAAATCAGATTATAGTGCAACCCCCAGTGACAGTGGTGCTGTATGCATTTGGCAATGTCCTCAAAGCCCCGAGTGTTCATACCTGTATCCAAATAGAGTAAAGCCGGTTGCAATTAATGTTTATATTTTAATTAAACTGCAGAAAGGCGAGAGAATTTCATCCTTACTATAGGCAGTAATCTCACCTGTGGACAGTGAGCAGATCTATTTATCCAGTGGAAATAAATCTGTTCTATGAGAATGGAATTTTGTATTAAATGAGATAATTTTTGGCTTACATTGAGTTATTTTTCTTTCCTTGCATAGGAAACTTCCTTTCCCTTTTTTACTGAGATAATTTGGGGATAAGTTGCTCTGGAAGTGTTGACACTGTCTAATTGTGATGTCTGAAGGATGTTTTGATGACTTTAATTTTGCTTTTTCATTGTGTTGAGCTGAGGCTGAGTGGGTTGCAGTATTCCTTTCCACTGCAGGAAATGTAAGTGGATCAGCCACCTCTGACCTGCAGTGGGTGACACTTTGCATGCTCCAGACTGGGTTCCTCCTAATTAATAGGGAGTATTAATGATAACTCTGCCTTTATCAGCAGTAGCATTAATGCTACTGGGGAGGACTCAAAGTCAAATGATTTGCAGTTGCATTTGAGCTGCTTGATGGGATGCTATGTGAAATAAATACTTTTTTAGCTGATTTCATGGTTGTACAAGTATCTGGTGTCAGCCTGAGCAGCTCAGCCTGTGGTAGTAAAGCCTTCAGCAAGTGTTTGGTTTATTCCCTCACTGACCATTGAAATTCTTCCTACAGGTGGAAAAGAACAGCAAGGCCAGGTAAGCCCCAGTCCCAGCCAACAGCTGCACACAGGGAAATGGAAAGGATGATCCTGGCGCTCAATTATTGGTGCTTTTTATATTTTCTGGATGTTGTCATTGATGTCGCCATCACATTGTACCCTAGGTTGCAAAATTTGTTTGGAAATGGCTTAATGGATCTCTTGAGTATATCAACAGCAACAGAAAGATGTTAAATGCTATGGTATGTGTAATAATTTAAATTTTGGAAAGCCCGTTGCCTACTGCTCTGGTTAGAGTGTTGGAGAGTGAGAATCTCATTTCTTAGGAGATTCAGTGAACTTGAGTTAAACTGTGTCAGCTCCAGATTTTGTCAGAGACCTTTCCAGACAAAACCACCTTTGAGCGTGGCAGCACATCTGATTTGGTTTAAATGTGTGGCTTTGTCCAACTTGTGTTCTCTGGGAACTTGGAGAGCACCAGGGGGGAAAGGTCTTTTCAAAATATGAGGCTGTTCTGAAGCACTTGGGTGTGCCAGCAGCACTTGCTGAGCTCTGAGCTGCTTCCACTTGCTTCAAGCACCCACTTGGCCTGACAAAGCTGTGATGCCTCGGGGTTAGGTTTAACAGAAGCGTTCACGTGAAGAGCCGTGCGTAGAATTTGGCCTTAAGTGTGGGAGTTCTTTGCTCAGGACATTACTCAACCACGGGTGCGACTCCTGGCAGCGCTCCAGCCACTCCGGGGTGAACTCCTTCCAGGATTGCCCTTCTTCCAAAGGCACTTGCTTTCACAACGTGGATTTATGGACACTCGGAAATCAGGCTCCTGTGTGCTGCATATTCCTGTTTTCTGAGTTTTTCCAAGGCTTGGTTTTCAATCTGTAGCTGAGTTTCTGAGTGAATTTATGGATGGGTGTATTTATGTGTACACAGTTATGTATTTATGTTGTACACAGTACAACACGGTTTTTCTCCATGGAGGAAATGCACATTGATCCAGGATGTAGCTCACAACAGTTCTTTGTACAAAAATTCCTATTTTTAAAATCTGGTCTGAGTGGAAATATGTACTTTTTTTTTTTCCCAGTTCTTGAAATAATTTCTGGTTTGATTGGGCAGTGGAAGAATTGGAATGTGCTTGGAACAAACCCTTGAGTGGGAATAGAGTGGAAGCTCAATTCTGCTCCCTTGGAAGCCAATGTTGAAACACCACATTATGCTCAGTTTTAGTCAACAGACTTGAATGAAGAGCAAAATCTGATCTCAGAAAATTACAACATCTATGAAGTGGATTCAAGTATTTTGAGACAAGTACTCCATGGGACTGTTTCAGAATGAAATGAGTAATGGTACAGAGAAAATGGGTTTGCCATCAATTCAGTAATTCTCCATTGACCTCACAAGTTAACTGACCAATCTTTAAGGCTTTTGACTTTAAAGACAAATTAGTTTAGCTCTAATGTCATTGGTGACCAACTAGCCAAGAAGATTATTAATGTAACAATTGCAAATTATTTGGAAATACTTTATTAGTATTATATTTTTCTTTGAGAGCAAGAATATGAAAGGTCCATTCCAACCCAAGGCATTTTGTGTTTCTATGACTGGCAGTCACTGACAATTGTGTTCCCTACAACTTCTTTAAATGTCTTTTCCTCGATCCTTAAGATCTCTCAGTTGTAAAAAATTCTGTCATTATCTCACTTTTGTTCAGGATGTTGGGGCAGTTTGGGGGATTTCTATGAACACGTTGACTCTGCTTCCCCAGGAGGCTGCCAGGGTGATGCTTGTAGGTTCTGTTGGATCCCTGGGGAAGTTATTTGGAAACACTTCCCTGTGGTGGCATTTTCTCTGCTAAATTGGTCAGTGTTGTGGTGTTGTTCAGGATGGTGCCAGATGGATAATTTATGGGGGAAAATGAGAGGAAAAGGCTCAAAGAGCAGAGCTGTGGGAATGCTGTGTCCCACATTCATGCTGGCTGGTCTCTGTAGGGTGGATGGTGCATCAATCCTGGTATTTTTGAATGTTAAGGATGTTGAAGTGTGAGGTTATTTTTAGGCATTTTTTAGAGGTGTGGACATGCAACACTCAGCTGTTGGGTGCCTTAAAACAGATTCTAACAGAGGGCAGAGCAAATATAAAATATTCATGACAAAGTCCTATGTCCTATCCTGAATCTTTAATGTCCTTTTACTTTTCCTAATGTCTTTACTTTTCCACTAGAATTTTCTAAATCTCTCAAGAATATCCTATATATTCTATGAATCCCGAAGAGATATTTCAGGTTAGCCAAGGACTGACTTTCTCTGTGCTTGGGAATTCCAGCAAATGCCTGTGGAGGAATGTCCTGCCCATGGCATGTGGCACAGCAATTTGGCTTGTCCTTGGAGCACAGTGCCAGGGAGGGAGGTTCTCTGCAGTGATCAGATTTTGCAGTAGGGCTTGAATGATTCCAAGCAGGAATTCCTGAATTGTGATAAATCACTTTTGGAATAGGAAAGACTTCATTTGTGCTGCTGCTTCTGGTGGCACTGCCGTCCCTGTTGCTGGTGGTGCCATCTGGCACCATTCCTGAGGAGGGACTCTTGTAGCAGTTACTCTAAAAACCAATCAAACAACCAAAAAACAAAAAAAGCTGAAGAAAAGTTTGGGACTTTTTATCCTACAGGGACCTTATTTGAAGTTAATGACATTCCCCAAATGTTACAGTGGCATTCATATCCTGCTTATGGGGTTTTTATGCATTTCTTTTCTTGCTTTCCTTTGCTTTTCCAGAGGCAGTAGCTGGTTTACACCTTAAAGAATTATAGGAATGTATTTGTTGATCATTTTTTCAGCCTGTACTTGTTTAAAACTAAGTCAGTCCAAACAGTAACTGTCCTAAACTGAGTTTTATAGAAATATACATAAACCTTTGGTTTTGTACTCAGTCTCTAAACTACTTCATGTGTTTNTTTGTTTGGTTTTGGTTTTTTTGGTTGGTTTTTTGTTTTGTTTTGTATTGTTTTGGTTTTTTTGTTCCGTGATTGTTCAGTTTGATTTTATCACTGGTATGACCAGAGAGGGAAACATTGCAGTATGAAAATTCTCATTGAACTATGCTTTTAATAGAACTTGAAATTTAGTTCTTGTACTTCTTTTCTTTGGAGAGTGAAGGAGCTCTGCTCCAAAGAGCGTAGGAATTGCCTCTCAGAGCTGAAATGTCTTCACTCTGCTGTGTCCTGAGAGTGCCCAGCGTGCTCTGACTCAAAGAGAGATGCTAGAAATTCCCATTAGTGAGATTTCAGTGTTGGGTGGGATCAGCTAAGCTGCTCCACCTGAGCAATCCCATCCTTGGGGTCCTGCACCACTGGAAGTGCCTCCCTGCCCTGGGAGCACTGAGAAAACTCACGTTGTGGTGCTTTGGTGAAAAATGAGCTTCACAGAAATTCGCCCTTGGTAATGGATGCTGCTCAGTTAAGTCTGTCTTTTTTAGGAACACATCCAGGTTTCTCTGGTGCTGTTAAACTGCCATGCAAGGGCAGGACTGATCAGTTGTCCCCAAAGCACTGCTGGGATAAATCTGTAGCTAAATGCATTCTTCTTAATCAGAAAGACATTTCCTGTGGCATCACTTCTGTTATGTTTTCTTACAGTGACCCAAAAACCTGGCTGCTTTGGAAAGTGGATAGTATTGGCAAGCAAAGAAATATGGCAAGTAAAAGTCTTTTTTAGCTCCAGCTGATGTCAGTGTTTTCTTCAAAAAAAGGGCAAGTCACAGCCCTGAGGGGTGCTGAGGAGGAGTTGAGGCGCTGATTAAGGCAGAGAGCAATTGTTCTGTCCCTGCTCTGTTCTCCCCTTCAGTTTTGAACCAATAAAGACTTGTGGATGGATCTGGTTTATGTAGATAAATATCTATAAGTATTCCTCCTGTTAGCAGTGGGAGGCTGGGACGCTGCAGCCAGGGAGGCTGGTGGAAGGAATGGCAATGGTTGTGCTGTGACAAGTGGGAATTTTGCTAAGGCTGACAGTGAGAACGGCACCCGAAAGTCAAAGGCCGGTCACTGGCTTAGAGACAGCCAATAACCACACAAAATTCTTGTTGCAAGCCCTTGTTTTAGAGCAGGTAACAAATAGCTCCCAGACCCTGTTTTTCCTGCCGTTGGCCCAAGCTCTCATTCTGACATTCCCAGAATTGCTTTTCCCTGTCTGCATGCACAGATCCTCCTTGTTCTGAGGACACAGCCTGACCCCTCTGTTTGTGCCTGGAGTGGAGACCAACTGCAAACACAGTTCTCTCTGTTGGGTTTTTCTGTAGAGTGGTGTATTGCACCTCGAGACTTCCCTCTGCCCTGCCTGGAGTGCCCTCAGTGCTGGCAGCCTCGCCAGGTTGGCCATGGTGGTGTCACAGGCCTTTGCCAGCCCCTCCGAGCCAACCAGAGTCTGTCCAAGCCTTCAGAGCACAAAGCCCTGATAAGAAGCATCTCTAACAGGTACGCTTCAGGGAGAAGGAGGAGATGTTCCTAAAATTAGTTGCTGTCAGCTCCAAGCAGGAGTGAGTGCCTCGTGTGTCACGGAAACGCTGAGTACTTGCTGTATATACTGTGTGTATATCTAAGTATGTACCTGTAATTACACTATTGAAGTGTAGAATTCAATCTTTGCAAACTGCTGGGAGATTCAGGAACGTGGCTTGCTTTGGACTGTAATTAAAATGTGGGCATTTTGGTTAAAAATAGCTCCTTTCCGACCTACATTCCCCATGTAGGTCAGTGGAGGCACTTCTCAGACGTATTAGCATTTTGGACACTTAATCTTAGCAGCATATTGCATCTCCTAGAATAGGTTAGGAGAGGCAAGGCAGGAGGAATTGCTGCATCTCCAGTCACCCAGAGAGGTTGCCAAGTTTCTCAGGCACCAGAGAGGCAGAATAATGAGGTTTATATTTAATTTGGGCTGGAGAGGCAACCGTGGGGTGTTGAGCAGAGGCAGCTCAGATCATCTAGGCTCTGTGGAGGAGGGAGAATTTATAACTCTAGCTGGCTCCAAAGCAAGCTGTGTGTGCATTTGTGTGTGTATATATATTTATATATATGTATATACAAATCTGGATGTGTATATAACACCCTGTGTATATATGTATGTATGTATATGCCTACAGTGTACAAAATGTGTATCTATAGAAATGTATACATTTATATGAATTTCTATTTCTCTATATAAATAGTCATGCAACTAGGGGAAATCACATTTCCACAGTGTGTCCTTTTCTGTAACACCTCCCCAAAAAGAAGCTGCTTCCATTAACGTCATATTGGCACAAATGTCTTAAATTTTCTTTTCTGTTTAGAAAGGAGTGGTGCTGAGTGGCTGAGCACAAGCCTGGAAGGTTTTTACTCTTCCAGAGGACTTCCAGTAAATCATGAGTTGCTCCAGATCTGTTCTACATTTGTAAAATAAAATGGCCAAAATGACTCAGGGCTGGTTTTCTAGGCAAAGGAAAGGGTTGTTGACTGTGAATTGGAAACCTCTGCTACGCTCTCAGAGTTTTGATGGTGAAATATCTGCACTGATAATTACTCTGGTTGCTGCTAATTTCCCAGCTATTGGCTTGAAAAAATAATTTCCTGCTCTAAAGTAAGTTATCTGAAGTCTGATTATGTTGCCTCAGTGATGTATGGATTTCCATTTAGGGTCAGGATGTTGGGCTGTAAATCAAGAATCTGAGCTCAGTGAACATCTAGTTTGGGATGTGTCTTTTCTGTTCTAATTGATTTTAAATAATTCCAATTCATCATCAGAACAAGCTATACCTTAATTCATGATAAACTCAAAGAATTTTTCATTCATATCAGGGTGAACTTTGCACTTGACTTTGGTGGGGTTGAACGAGGTCACAGCGTTTCATTCAGCACTGGCATTAAAACAATCTTGTAGTTGTGCAACTATTAATTCAAATTGTAATTTTGTAATAAAAGCAGCCTAAAAATGATTTGCTAGTTATGTATTCTATGGTTACAGCACCTTTCCAGGGATGTGTTGGAGTTGGTTTTGATTTTGTGTTGCTGATCCTTACTCTGAGTTTGGCCCCGAGCGGAGCCAGAAGCGGCTCAGCCCCTGGAACACCAGACCATAACACTCTGCATTTGAAAGGAAAAGCTGCAAAGTTCTGATCCCTCAGCATTCCTTGAGCTTTGTGCCCGGAGTGCTGGCTGATTGCTGGATTGCCACATGCACTGTGCAAATATTCCAAGAAATGTAGGTCATGGGGAGCTAGAATTTGTCAGGGGGATTTTGGGTCCCTGTGGCAGAGCCCTTGTCTGGTCCTGCAGAAAAACCTCCTTGTGCCTCCACCCTGACCATTCCCAGGCTGTCCTGGTCCTTGGAGCAGGGTGGAAATGTCCTGCTGCCCTTCTGCCATCATGTGGAAGCTGGGATGTGATTAGGAAAGAAAAAAGAGAGAATGGATTATTCCTTCCTAAGCCCTTCATTTCCTTTGGGGGAGAATACAGACAGACAAACATGAAATCATCATGGAAATCAAAACAAATACCCAGAACATACAACATTAAGGAAAATGTTTCTCTGGAGCTTCTGGATTGTGCTTTGCCTTATTATTTCATCTGGGGGAAATCAGCACTTTATGGGAAAGTGCTTCCCAATCTCTTTTGCATAAATGTTACAGTGAAACTTCTGTGATGTATAGCTGCCTGTTCAAGAAAATGGGTCATTTCCATACAAATGTCATATTTCTATGCAGAAAATATGCTGAATTCATACTCTATGCCCTAGCTAAAGCAATCCCTTTGCTGGTTTTGTGATTTCAGCATATTTGCCTGACTGGAGACAACCAGACGAGGAGAAGAAAAAAAAAAAGATTATTTTTTAATTAACTCATGCAGGCCTAATGTCAGACTAAGCACTTGAGTGCAGCATCTCTGGGACATGCACAGGAACATCATCCTCCCCTGGCTAATTTTTCTTTTGAGCAGAGTGAACCACAAAGCTCAGAGAGCTGCTGCTTTGCTCAGAGTCTGGAGACTTGGGGAAAGAAGCTTTTCTGATGTTAAAGAAGATGCCTGGATGGCCACGTTCAGGGGAGCAGCCGTTCACAGGGGAGCCACAGGCAGGGGAGTGATGAGCTTTGCAAACCTCCTTGCACTCTGCAGCAATCTCCTCCTCACAGGATGAATCTCATCTAAAATGAACTTGAGATCCAGGCACTGCTTCTCCAAAGAAACAGCAAACCCACCCTGCCTCTGGAAAGTTGAATTTTCCATGCTAGTTTTTACTTGGGAAAGGAACAGTGGATTTTAGGATCAGAGTTACAGACCACGAAGATGCTGGAGATGGACAACCAAGGGAATGCTGTGCCCCAAAGCTTGTAGGTGCTTGATGGAAATCCTTGGAGCTCCACTGCTCCCAGCACAGCAGTGCTGCTGTCCCCGTGCTGCTCAGGTGACACGAGATGCTCGGTACCTGCTGCTGGAGCTTTCTAAACAGCCATTAGAACTTCTTGAAGTAATCAGGATGAATCTGCCCAGCTTCTCAGAACTTTGCTTCAGCCAGCAAAGTTCTTGGGCTGCTCCACTCTGTCAGAGGCATTTTTCTGCCTCTCCCCCGTGGGAATGTAAAGAAGTCACTGCTGTGGGATGGCCTTGGGTGGCAGAAGCTTCCCCAGGCCCCAGCACAGGCTGTTAATTTACAAAGGGTTTTCAGGCTCCTGTTCAACCTCTGCACAAGCTTCTACACCCACCTAAAAGCTGCTTCTGTCCTTGTGTGCTGGAAAAAAAATCTCTGAGGAAATCTCCCTTTACCAAATCCTGCTTAAACCAAATAAAGATATTTCACAGTAATAATAAGGGGAAAACTCTATATAACACGTTTTATTAATAAAGAAGCAGGTATTAACCAACAAAATCTTGTCTGGAGAATAAGACACAGCTCCTAATTTTTCCTGCGACAAAATATTTTCCTTCTCCTCCCTGTGTTTATCTCTTTGGTGCAGACTCATCTAACTTCGATGAGCTGCAACTTGTTCCCAAAGCAGGAAATGGGAAAGGGAAGGGATTTGAAGAGGTTTGTGTCTGGAAGAGATGAGAACATTCCCAGGGCGAGGCCTCTCCCACCCACCAATCCTACCTGGAGCTTTGGGGGATTGTGTTGTATCTAAACACCAAGATATTTAAAATTAATTAGATTTTAACTGGAATTAAACTTCTGTTCCAAATTTTCTGTCTCCATAGGGAAGACAGTGAAAATTTCTTTTCTTATAAAAATATTATGAGTATAATGTGTGTTATTAAATGTCCAGATCCTCTATTTAATGGAACTTTGCATACGTACATAGAAACAAGGGGAAAGTTTGTTGCTGGTATTTCTTTCTATAGGAAAGGATTTGAGGAATTAAGTTAAAATTGAACAAACAAAAAATTAACATTATTAATATAATGTTAATTATAACATTAATTAATGTTATAAATGTCAAATTAATTATTAACATATCAAAATATGGCTCTATGGTAATAAATCACTGACAGATCTGACTAGAGCTGTGTTAGGATTAAGTTCTGAACACTTAAGGCCAAGGATTAAGGATTAAGTTGCTGAAGATTTTTAATCTTCAAAAATTCTCCATTGAAAAATGTCTGCTTTTAATTGGAAAACAAAAATCCTCAGGCTGAGTTTTTTTATGATTATTTGGTAGCTGAAGAAAATGTCACTCCTTGAGTGTAACTTCAAACAAAAACCTTTTCAACATTGTTTTCATCTTAAGAAAAACCCCACATTTTTCATCTGAAGGAAACTTTTGAAGCATGGAGAAGCTTTCTGAAAATAATACGAATTTAGAAGAAAGTATCTTTTTAACAAACCTTTCTACTCATAGAAAGAGCAATTCAATTTTTGCTTTCTCTTTTATTACCAAACTTTTATGTGCTTTGGTTTGTGTCTATAGGGAAAAAATGGTGCTGTGGAAAAAACGACCTCTCAGGTTTTGGTTTTTTGACTCAAAAATGTTTTTCAAAAAGATATTACGCATATTAAACTTCAGTAATTGATTGCTTTAAGGGATAAATAAATGTTGTATCCCTAGCAGTGCCCAAGGCCAGGCTGGATGGGGTTTGGAGCAGTTTGGGACAGTAGGAATGTCCCTGCCCTGGCAGGGGTGGAACTGGATGAGCTTTAAGGTCCCTTCCAACCCAAACTATCCTGGGATTCTGTGTTATTAAGGATAAACAAAGAAATGAAGTATTGAAGGAAAGAATAATTAAAGTATTGGTGGCAAAGGGCTTAAAATTTAAAAAAAAAAGGTTTCCACTGCCAGAAATGTGGGTGCAATCAACAAGGGCTTGGGAATGCTTAATCCTTTGGAATGAATATCAAATAATTTTCTCACTTCTGGTATTACATTAATCCAAATGCAAACGATGACTGAGTTCATGATCTTTGTTGCTGCCACTTTGTCATTACTAAAAGTAATATTTGTAGCAGATTAATAACTGAGAATAGGAGAACCCAGAGAAAAATTGCAATTACTTTTTATTTTCAGTGACAGGCAACACCACACCCAAAAGTTGTTCTATGTATAATCAAATTAATGAAGTAACTGTAAAATTGAATTATTAATTATGGAGAGAATGGGGAAAGAGGCAAATGTGTGTTTTTAATTGGCACTGTAGCATTCAGCTGTGTATGGGCAGGTCCTTGACTGAATAGCAGCAGACATAAGATTTTTTTTTCTGACGTTTGACCCTTTTACACATCCCATTTTTTTTTCCACAGAAAAATGTCACTGCAATATGAGGAGAATAGTCTCAGCGGCCTAATTTATATTTATCTTAGCTTTTAGGCCACAACTCTTGTTCTGAATAACCCAATGGTCCTTGAAGGAGGGCAAGCAAACAAGTTTTCATCTTTTTATTTGTGCGTGAAACAAAAAATGTGCAGAGAGGCTGAAACTCTGAGTGTGCCCTGGACAGGGCTGGCAGCACGGTGTTCATGGGTAAAGGAATTCTCACTGGCAATGTCAGAAAGCTCAAATTAGCCCCCGGGAAGACAAAGGCTGTGCTGTACACACCTGCAGCTGTGGGTAAACGAGAGAACAATGGCCATTGTTCAGTTGTTAATGCACTGAATTCCTGTCTTGGCTTCATTATTGGCTGACTTTCAGTCCCTGTAATTAATGTGCCTGGAGTGGGTGGATCTCTTTACATTCGCCTGTTTCTTTTCACAGCTTAATCAGAGCAGGAGAAAAACTTAAAATTAAGATTCTCTGTGTTTTCCAAGTTTCCTGGTGCTGTGGTGAGCTGGTTGGAGACAGCCCAAACAGGGAGATGAACTTCTGGAGATGAACTGATGTTTGATCCTGAAACTTTCCTGTTGCTTGTGTTGTGGGCTGGTTTCCAATCCTTAACTTTGCAGCACCCTGTAAGAAAATTCCAGTATTCAGGAAGTCCCAAGCTGTGGAGCCCTACTGCCAGTACATTTCCTAGGAAACTGTGCCAGGGCCTCACCATCCTCTGGATACAGAATTTCTTCTAATATCAGAAACTGCAAGATCGGCCCTTGAGTTTCTGTAGATTCAGGTGAGTGCAATTTAAAGCAGAATTTACCTACAATGGTTTCCTGAAATTAAAAAGCAGCATTTTAGTTCTGCTTTAAGAGTTAAATTGATCACAGCAATACAAGAAGGGAAATAACAGAAGCTGTTTCTGCAGTGGTTTCTCCAGTTCAGAAACCCACAGTGGCTGGCACCCCAGAGATTTCCATCCACAAGAGCACCCCAACAGAAACAATCAGGCTGTTTGTTAGTGCTCCTGTTTGCCTTTAGGCAGACAGGGAGGATGCTGAGACCAGTCTCAGAATCTGGTGAAAAATTGCCCTGCATGGGAATTTATATTTATTCATATTTAGCAATGCATGAGAAACATCCACATTGCATTGGATCCATTTCCCTGGATCACCTGGAGCTGCCTTAATGGACTGAAGAGCAGATATTCCTTTATCCAGACAGAGCTCTTCGGATCTGTTGTAACAGAAGCATCAGAACACATTTCTTGTCGTGTTTTGCCTCAGCAACAAGAAGGGAGGAGTCAGCAAAGAACCTGTGGGCCCTGTCCTTGATGCAGCTCCTTCCCTTCCTTGCCAGCAACCTCAGCATCCTCAGCAGAAGCAACCTTAGCCACTGTCATGTTTATTATGGCTCTACATCTTTCACATTAAGTGTTATTTACTGTAACTCTGCCCATAAAGGACTAACAGCATTATTGGGAGCTGTCCTTTGCATGCCTGATGTCAGCTGCAGCTGCAGATCACATTTACAACTCCAAACACATGCAATGGAGAGTCATAAATTATACAGGAAACAACACAGAGTAATGAGAGACGTGTCAGCTTGAGTTTCTCACTGCGGAGGCAGCACTGTGGCAGGCAAGATTTATTTACTATTCCAGCCACTGGCTTTTTTGCAGTCAATAGCTCGTCACTTTTAGTCTGCAAATAGGAATAAAGATGTTTTGCAAGAAGGAAAACAAAAGACAGCAGAGCTGCTTGGCCTCCGGGGTCAGTCACTGGAATTTTGTGGCTCCAGGTCTCGCTGCACCAGCCAATTGGGAAAACTCTGTAGTTTGTGCACGTCTCCCTCTCCTTATCTATTAGCACAAAAAAGGCACCAATTAATGTATGGAAATCATAATGTGAAAGCTGGGAATTAGTCCCATTTTCCCTAAAGAGGGCACACTGGTCCTCAAGAGCCAGATCCAGGAATGCCTTGGTCCTGAGCACTGCCAAAGAGCAGGGACAGCAGTGGGGAGCAGAGAGGGAGAAACCAGGGCAGGGACCAGGGCTGTGGTGGCTCTGCTGGGAAATGTCCCCCAGCAGAGGTGGTGAGAAAGAGGATGGGGATTTCTATTCAAACCAGCTGGACTGGGAAATAAACAGGGAACAATGTTTTGGATCTAAGTTTTTGCCTGTCTTTAGGGGTTTGCATTGTGGTGGGATGCCATGGTCAGACACGAAAAATCCCTGTTTTCCAGCCTAAAATCAAGGTGAAAATATTTCCTCCCAGCTCAGGTGCAGCTTTTATTTGGGCCAATATTTCTGCATCAGCTTTCCCACCTTTTCCCATCCTATGGGATTTATCTGTGCAGCAGTTGGGTGGTTTTCAGTTTTTAAAGAGAAGGGCTGGGCCAGCACAGGCACCTGCAGAGCCACAGCACAGGGACCAGGATGGGCACAGGGATGAGACCCAGGGTTTGGGGACCAGGCTGGGCACAGGAATGAGACCTAGGGTGTGGGGACCAGGATGGGCACAGGAATGAGACCCAGGGTTTGGGGACAAGGCTGGGCACAGGAATGAGACCTAGGGTTTGGGGACCAGGATGGGCACAGGGATGTGCCCTAGGGTTTGGGGACAAGGCTGGGCACAGGGATGAGACCCAGGGTTTGGGGACAAGGCTGGGCACAGGGATGTACCCCAGGGTTTGGGGACCAGGATGGGCACAGGGATGAGACCCAGGGTTTGGGGACAAGGCTGGGCACAGGGATGTGCCCCAGGGTTTGGGGGGCTGCCATGGAGGACCTGCTTTGCTCCAGCCTGGTGGAAGCCGCTGCTCATCTGGGAGCGAGCAGATTCCATCCCTGTGAGTCAGGGCAGATCCGTGTCTGCAGGGAGCGCTGAGTGCAGCATGCATGTTTGGAGGCTAAACTTAGTCCTCTGTTACTGGGAATGTCAGCTTGCATCGTCAGTAAACTGGCAATGGAATTAGGCCAGAAGGGATTATGGATAATGTGTTTTATTTTGAATATTTTATCCAGGCAAATCTGAACTGAAAAATCACAAGAATAGCCTTTAACAAGAGGAACAAAACCATAATGCATTGCCTTTTTTTATGTTTATTTGGGAAAAAATAACCACCTTAGGTTGGGAAAGAATTTTTCTGATTGCTTTTCCAGGGCATGGTTCTCCCATGACTTTGTGTGGGCACATCCCTGTGGACACACAGAGCCCAGAAAAGCGAGCTGGCTGCTGCATAGAAATTCATGGAAACAGAAAGATCCTTTCAATGAAAGAAGTTTCTTTCCAGCCACTAAAGCAGTTTGCAACACTCGGAAAAAAGCACTGAAATGATTTCCTGGTGGACTCTCTCACCATTTTATCATGTTGTGTCACATTGTGCACGTTGCTGATGAAAAGCAAAAAAGCTCCCAAAAGTTATGTAGGCAAAAAATCCTCCACATTCCTCGCTGTCTTTTAAAGGCTAAAAGTCCAAAAAGTCAGGTTCCAGTTGGGTTTATCTCTTTTGTAAGAGTATTTAGTATTATTCAATAGACTTTCCCATCTGCTGGGCTGGAAAATCTCAGTAGAGGAGGTGGATTTGGGTGTGACCAGAAACTCCAATGAGGGTAACTACAGTCAGAGGAAGGCCTGATGCTGCATCCATCATGAAGGTTTTATTTTTTAGCTGCTAGAATAGAAAATATGCTGTGATTCAAGGCATGTATTCAACAGAAAAAAATGTATAAACATTTTACTAAATAGGGAAGTAAAATAGAATATTATTTCATGCAAAATCCCCACATTTGTTAATATTTTTATCTGGGTTTATACAATAAATTGAGACAACTTAGTTGACTTGACCTTGACTTGAAAATCCAGAATATTAAAGCTTCCAAGAAGATAATATCAAATGTAAAATCTATGGAGTCCTTTGGAGCATTTGGATGCTGTAACAGTGTACAAGTTGTTGGACGTCACGAGTTTGTGCATTATTAATAAAAGTTGGAGCTTTGCATCTTCCCGGTTATAATTACTTCTCTAAATATCTCCAGGAAACAGAAGCATAAACTAGCAAGCATTTAAAAACCCTGGGTAAGCATCTTTTGGAGAGAGTGCCTATAAAATGACTCATGCTTCTGTTTACAGTTTGAAATTGGTTTTCAAATCATAAAATAAGCACAAGGTTCCAAAAATGGCCAGATCAAGGCTGTGACTGGGAGGTCACAAGTCCGAGCTGAGAGGATCTTGCTGACCTAAGGATGAGAATCTCCACCAGGACTGATGGATAATTCTTGGTTATTGATGAAATCAACAGAAAAATATGTAAGAATCACCTGCTTCAGGAAAAGAAAGCACATAAACTCCAGACCATATCAGCAGCATTTTTTTTAACAAATAAAAAGCCACCTGTTCCACTCATTTTTACATATGACTGTGTGTAAAACACAGCTTTTTCATTTATATGAATGAACTTCATTTCAGTAACTTCATTTATATTCACATTACTATTGTGAGGTGCAAACCACACACACTGCAATCATTTGTGAGACGTCCCCAGGACTTCCAGAGATCTGTGGGTCTTGAACTCCTCTCCAGAATGATCAGAATCTGTTAAAAATATTGTCTGGCTCATGGTAACCAGAGAGACACAAATTCTGCTCGTTGGCCTCTGATGAGATTTGTCATTGTTACATGAACTCCCTGACTGAGGATTTTGTCTCCCTAAATAAAATCCTGTCTAGGGCTGATCATGTCCTGTTTTATTGCCTTCAGAGCCATGCTGTGCACTCTGTATTTTCTTTAGAGGAAAATACTTATGGTGGTTTTACTCTTTCGTAAATTTCACAATAGGAAAGTCAAACCAACTTGAATTCTTTTAAAAATATTTTTATTTTTAATTCTTTCAACACTTCTTTCCATTGAGTTGCATCCTGCACAAGAGAATGCTGATACAGTCAATATAAAGCTGATAGCAGTAATTCCATTTTAATTTATAGAGATGTTGCAGACTTTGCTGGAACACCACTCTAACGAGCTGAGTTACTTTGATGTTCATTTTCAGGAGATGTGACTTTGATGCAGAGCTCTGAACTGTCAGGAGAAAATTCCCAGTGTACAGGTCTGGGTTATAAAAAATAATTTGTTCCATCAGATGCTCACTCCATTTACAACCTTGTATTGTTGTTTAACATTTTTCCTGGGAAATAAACAGATGTTCAGCTGTGGTTAGCCAGAAATAGAAAGGAGTTAGGAGGAAATCTGATTCCCCACTTGAAAATTATAATGAGGAAAACTCCCCAAAAGCTCCACCTTTTATGCAAGATAACCATGCCTAGAACACACCAGAAAAAAAAAAAACAACAAAAAAAAACAACCCAGATTTTTAATTAAAAAATGGTTTTAATGCAGACTTAAAACGTGGCAGGGATTTAGCCTTGAATTTGGGCACATGGATTTCAGTGCACTCGGTAGAGATAACTTTGGTTTAATTATATGTTTAAAAAGCATATTCTGCATTTAAGTACCAACAGTCATTTGCTTGAGAACTCTCTGAATTTTGTGTAAGTGCCACACAAGCATAAAAGTGAATGTAAATGAGGTTCTGAAGCACAAGGATCAGATATTTCATTCAGTGAAACACTCCAGGGGTGCAGAATTTGTGCAAGTACAGATGGATTGAGACAGGGCTCTGGGTGGGGCTTTTCCAGCTGCAGTGATGACCTTTGGGGGACACCAAAACCACACCAAAGCTAAGCCTAAAAGATTTCTGCGGTTTCCAGTTTGAAACTGAAGGTGTGGGGCTGGACAGGGAGCTGTGAAATGTCAGGGCAGACAGGGAGTGAAATTCTCCCAAATCTGAGTCTCAGTCAGGGTGGGCTGTGCAGGGAGGGCACAGGGAATGCTCCTGACGTGGGACAATCACTGAGTGATATTTCCATATTGCAAACATTCCTTCTTCTTCCTTTTTAATCAGAAGATGAAATAAATAAGTTTTTTGAAGAGACATCAAGAACTTAATCCTTTTTGAAATGACGTAAGACCCAACTCTTTGCATTTTTACCAATTATTTTATTTGTTCTGGCAGGGGCAAACATTCCTTGATAGACACCCAGGAGTTATGGCAATTTTCAGAGTAGATCTCCAGCAATGTTCCAGCTAAACTGCAGATGATTTTCTGAACATTTTAACAGCGCCCACCTGAAAAATGGAACTGGCTCCTCATTTAGAGCAGGAGCTGACCAAGCAGCCACTTATTAAATCAACAGAAATAACTCTCCCACCTCGGGCTACAGACTGTGCTGCTCTGCATCTGCTGCTTTCCCTTCTCTCCAAACGCCTCCAGTGCCAGCTGAGGAGCGGCTCAATCCTGCTCCAAGCCAGGCTCGGATCCTCATCCTGCTCCCGGCGGGGATTCCTGCGGGGGCAGAGCTGGATCCCGTCACAGAGCACGGGGAAACCCTTCCTTCTCCAGGAGCTGCTGCCACCAGGGCTGGGGCAGCCAGGACAGGCAGTGCTGGGTGTTGTGCCAGCCAGCACCCCTGGAGAGGTCCTGGCGTGCTCCAGGAGGAGGAGATGTCGCTGTTGGAGGATGTTGTTAGAGGACATGCAATAGGAGAGTGGATTCACATCACAGCCCTGAGGTTTTGATCTCAGATGAGGCAGGAAAGGTTTTATTTTGGGGTTTTTACCCTTTTTATGAGATGTTCCCATGCAGGTCACCATGAGTGGCCAAAGGAACCTCTCTGGTGCCATGGGTGGAACAAGAGCAAAACCCATTGAGAACAGCTGTGTGACATTGTTCTGAGAGCCAAAACCGAGTTACAAAAACACTCCTTGAAAGAGAAGTTTCCCAAAAGATTTTCCCTTGGGAACAGATCAGCCCCTGCCAGGCTGGAAACTCTCTCAGGCTCAGAAAATCCAGTTCATGGGAGCAGACACGACACAATGCAGATCCTCAGGAATTTTCATCCAAGGTTTCCTGCTGTGCCCATACACAGAGTTTTCCTACCCTTCTGCCCCCGCGGTGCACCCCATCCCATTGCCACCATCACAGCACCCCTCAGTCCATTGCTGGAAGCATTGTTTTGAGCAAGCATCCCCAAAAATCCAAAACAGAGATAAATCCTGGTTTTCCGTGCTGTTTTCCGCAGCACAGAGGTTCTCTGTTCTCTTTTACCTTTATCTTTGTGACCCTCTCCACAAGAAAAGGCACAATTTAAAGAGATGGGATTGGCAGGTGCAGATCTGGAGGATAAAAATCCCATCCCACCCTACGTGGCTGACAGCAGCTGTGTAAGTCAGGTGATGGAAACCTTCAGAGCGAGGTGAAGGAATGATTTCAGATATCTCCAAGGCTTTTTTCAGCACTCTTTGAACTTTAAACAAAGCATCCGTGGCCACTCAGTCCTGGTTAAGTGTGGATAAAAGACAAAACCCCACCAAGAGATTTACCCTGCTCAGACTGAAACTGTCAGAGAATCCCAGGATGGACTGGGTTGGATTAGAGGGACCTTAAAACTCACCCAGTGCCACCCCTGCCACGGCAGGGACACCTCCCACTGTCCCAGGTCACTCCCAGCCCTGTCCAGCCTGGCCTTGGGCACTGCCAGGGATCCAGGAGCTGCTCTGGGAATTCCATCCCAGCCCCTCCCCACCCTGCCAGGGAACAATCCCCTCCCAAAACTGAGCTGGGCCAAAGGGAATGCCAAGAAAAGAAAAGCAGCTAAGATGGGAGTAGCTGAGGAAAAGTTTTGTTGCTGTCTCCTGGATGGCACATGAGAAAAACAGGAATATTTTTCCCATCATCCCAATGATTCTCCACCTCAGCTCTTGGAACACAGAGGGTAAATTAAATTAATTTAAATGAATCAGGCACACTCTCCTCTCTGAGAGTGCATCTAATCAGCTTTGACTTTCACTCTTGGGGTAAGATTTATTTTAGAAAACTAGGAAAAAAAAATTGCCTGTATTATTCTTCAGACAGGAAAAATTACGTGCTAAGACTCAACAGCTCATTGTCTAAGAGTAATTTACAATTACATAATGCTTTCCTCTTTCAGGGCGAGATTAATGTTAATTAGGCTTGTTAGCACTTTTTTACTTTGGTTTAAATTTAGTTTAAGATTGGTCAAAAAATTCTTCTGGTTCTTTGTCTGTGTGATTTGAAAAGTTGGCCTGGATCACATTCCTTCTATCCCAGTACCTGGAATGTCATCCTCCCCTGGAGGTGGCTGATATCTTTGGGGAGGGATTGCCCAGGCTGGAGGTGGAAACTTTCCCTGCAGTCCCAAACCATCCTTCCCAAGGAGGGGTCAGGCACGTGGTCCCTCTGCTGTGCTTTCTGTCACTTGTAGATTCATTTGCTTCGTTCAAGTAGTTTTGGGGCAAGCTACTGAATATTCAGATGTTTTCAAGTGTTTGTAATTCCCCTTGGAACTGATGAGGTTGTGCAGTTCCCCCAGCAGCCGGAATGTTCAGGGAGGATGTCAGGACCGGCTCCAAGTGCTTTTAGTCCCAGGGCTAGGCACAGTCTGGGGTTTGAGCTGAGCAAACTCCATGTGCTGGTTTCCCCTCACCCCGAGGAATCAATTTTTCACTTCACAGTGGACAGAAGAAAGGGAAGAGAAAGCAGCAGCTCCAGCAAAAGAAGAGATCCATCAATGTCACTGTGGCAGGGCCAGGTCACTGCACTCCAGTGTGCCGCTACAAACTGGGGCTGCTCCCTGGGGAGAGAAAAGCAGCTCTGTGAAAGCTGTCAGACTGCCGGGAGCTGCAGCACTCAGAGATGAAGGCGTGAGAAATATCTGAGTCCTTACCTGGAGCAAACGGGAAATGTGAGGACACGGCTGAGCCCTGTGGGAGAGGCAGGGACGGGGACAGGCAGCAGGTTGGTGACATCTCTCATTTAGCCTGAGGCACAGCAGGAGTTTCTGACACTGGGTTGTTTCTGCGGAGACTCAGCTGCAGCAGAAAGGCCACAGAAAGCTGTGCCAGCAGCCCTGGAAATCAAGGAATCAACAATCCACGGAGCAAGGGCAGCGTGCACGGGTGACGGGAACCACTCATCTTCCCAGGAGGAGGGGAGATACAAGCACAGGAGCCCAAGAAATCCCATTTGGGATGAGATTTCCAGCCCAGGGGGCTGCAGCTCCTGGTTGCAGCCTTGGGTGGAGTATTTTAAACTCCCAAGAGTTTTGTTTCAGCAACAGGTCAGTAAGCAGACAAACGAAATATTAAATATTTCCTTCTCCTTTCTCCTGCTTCTTGTTTAAGATCACGGAACAGCTTGGGTTGGAAGAGACCTTAAAACTCATCTTTTTCTGTCCCAAAGACTTCCTCAGGCTGCTCCAAGCCCCATCCAACCTGGCCTTGGACACTTCCAGGGATCCAGGGGCAGCTACAGCTTCTCTGGGCACAGATATTCCCACACTTCCTTAACTAAAAAGAACCAATTTCTCAGTATTTAACTCTGGCTTATGAGGTTAAATGCCCTTAGCCAAAAGCTAAATGCAGTGATAGCTGCCAGTGTGTATTGATCTGGCTGCTGAGATTAGTTTTAATTAGTTTTAATTAGTTTTAATTCATTTTAATCAGTTTGATTGCTGGTGCACAGGTCAGTGTTGATGGGTCTGGGTTGTTCTCTGAGCCAGCACAGCCCCCTTGGCTCAGCACTCCTTGCTCCACTCTGCCTCACTAAAAAAAGAGGAATTTGGGAAAACCATGAGGTTTTACAGCAGTTCAGGGCTGGAATCCATCTAAATGTGCTGCCATATTTCAGCTGGGATTTCAGCAGCCACCAGTGGAGCTGCTGGGCCAGTTCCTGCTGCTCTCACAGAGCTGCACCTGGGGTGACAGCTTGGGGCTTGTGCACGGGGTCTGTTCTCCCCCTGGACAAATAAGAGATTTACCCTGTTACCTCTGTCTTGCCTTTTCACGTGTCCTGAGCATGTTAGAGAGCTCCTCAGAGGTTGTGGTAAATTCATTTTTAACAAATCAACAACCTCAGCCGGAGATCACTTCTAAAAGAGGGAAAAAAAGCAAAAAAACCCCAAAACCCTACAATGTTTTGTTTCTTTTTCTTCTCAGGAATTTTAGCCAGTAAGAAACTCTGTAGTTCATCACAGGAGAAAATTCTTTGTGTGTAAAGTGCTTTGCAAGGAATCAAATACATTTTTCAGTGCTTGCCCACTGGTGTAATAATGCTGCAATCTGTGCTGGGTGAATTGTTCTGAACTGGAGAATTATTTCACAGAGTCCTTAAAGAGTGCTTCATTTAAACCCTGAGATTAGGGGGCATGATTTAAAACCTGAATTATTTGATTGATTGATTGATAATAAATAAATAAATAAATAAATAATCTATAGCATTAATTTATGATATATAATGAATTAGTGATGTAATTTATAGAGCTTTCAAAGCTTTCACTTGTGTTTTCTTTTGGCCAGTGGAGTTTCTCTGGGTGTGGATGGGCAAGAGGAATTTAGAGGGGCTGGAGTTCCCCCTGATCATCCTCTTCTGCCTGGTGACAGTCACAGGATGTGTTCCCATTGGATTTTAGCATTGGGACACCCCTGATCAAAGATCAGGAGACTGTGGGAGCAGCAAAACTGTGTGGGGAAAACTCTATAACCATAAAAACATTTACTGGTACCTCAGAAACCACTGCCTTCCAGAGATGTGTTGCAGAGCACCTGCTTTACTTCCAGCCCCATTTTGTCTGAGTAATTCTATTCACACACGGGGACTGAAGCAAAAAGCTGGAGGTGAAAATGGCAGAAAAATAAAAATTATTGCTTATATAAGGCAAACACTTTGGTGTTTTAGCAAAAATGCCCATCCAGTCTAATATCTGCATATTTTTTTCCTGTTTCTGTCAAGAGCAGGAGTTTCCCTGAGCAAAAAGCACAAAGTGCAGATGATGCAAAGAGACAAATCTGGGGGGCTGAGTTCATCTCAGCCCAGGGCACATCCCTGCACGTGAAAGTTCCAGACATGAACAATATTCCCAAATTTAAAGTAGCCTCCACTGTAAGTGACTCTGTATATAAAACATTCAATGGACTCACCCATTGAATTCTTTCACCATATTTAGGGTCTAAAAAATAAATGAGTAAAACCAAACCCACCAAGCCACGGGTGTCCCCTCAGAGAGGGGAAGTGCCAGGATGAAGGTGCTCATTAAATCAGGCAGGAATGATTACCTGTCACAGGGCTGGGCCACTTGGATTAGCAAGGCTTCGAGTTTAATTAATTAAAGGGTTGCTTTTTGCTCTTATTAGTGTTGTTTTCTTGCTTGGAATCCTCTGTAGTGATTGATTTGCAATTATAGAGGGCACAGAAGATGGACTTGGCAGTCAGCATTGCCTGGCTGAATAAACAGGTACAGGGAGAGGCATGGGACACTTGGGGCACCACATTGAAACAATTCTCTGGAAGATTTTGTCTCTGGAAAAATTTCCTTAGGCCTTTGTTTAATTTCTTAAAAGTACATTGTTGTCTCTAGAGAAAAAAAACTACAATGGTGCACCAAACCTCTTAATTATCCAGGTAATTAGAAAGCCTTCCATCAATTTTTGTCACACTTGAGCCCCTAAAAGACAGTCAGTGTAACTCTCTGTGTGTTTATTTGTCTAAAGACCTCTTCAGGCATAAAAATTTTAGTGGTGATGGGGTGATGTAGTGATTAATATTTATACAATGAACAAATAATTACATATTACATAATTATATGTCAATAACTATCAGCAGTTACAGCGCCTGAAGTGATAAAGTCCCTTGAAGTTGATGTCTGTGTGTGTAAAGTTGAGAAAAAGCTGCACTACTCTCCCTGTGCGAGTGTCAAGTCTGCTAAATGTCACAAATATCACACCAAAATATGGCAAAAAAAGAGTTTCTACTTAAAACTCCATTGAGTGAGTGGGTAACAGGACATTGCTTTAAAAGTCTGCGTGATGTTTATAAACACTGGGGTATTTTGGCATTTCAGAGTCAGGAATTTTCTGTGCTTTCAGGGCCAGGCTGCGTTCCTGCAGATCCCTGTAAGCTCTGGCTTTAATGAAGCTGAAAATAACCTTCAAATCTAAGGATCAGCCTCATTGCAGTTGCTCCCTGCTTTAAATCTGCTTTAACTCACAATTGCATCCTGTTTAGGATTGTTTCATTTAAAAAGTGATGGCTGATAAAAACTCAAGCCACTTCCAAGTCTGATGCGTTTGCCGAGTAGAAATATTCAAAATCTAAGAAGAAAATGAGCATTTTTAACCACAAAAGGAATGAAGTGTAATATTTAGATTGGTTCCATGAGTTGTGGGACTCCCTTTTGCCAGGATATCTGATGCTGCTTAGGAAATACAAAGTGGTTCAACCCTTCTGTGCATTGGTTTCCTTGGGGGTTATTTAGCTTTACTGCTAAAGAACACGTGAAAATCCCGTGACTTAGGACAGATGAGAGAAAATATCACATTTTGGTGGGGGTGGGGACACTCCCCTGGCTCTGGAAAAAGTCCCTGTGGGTGTTTCCCACTGTCCATCAGCAGGAGATGCCCAGTGAAGCATTTTTGGCATCGTCAGGGACCACAGGAGGAGTCACACCTGAAACTTTGGTGGCCAAGCCAGTCCAGAGCCTGCTTCTCTGTCACAGCTTTCCCCAGTCCTTCCCAAGGGAAAAAAAGAGTAAAATTAAGCTTGGCTTAAATATTTAAACCCCCCCATAACCTTTATTTGGAAGAGGAATTGTTTGTCTCTCTTTTTGTGTGACATTTGTGAGGTGTAGCAGATGTGACACTCACACAGGGAGAGCAGCTCAGCTTTTACTCAGCTTTACACAGATATTAATTTTAAGGGTCTTTATCACTTTAGGTGCTGTAATTGCAGATAGTTGTAATCTGTAGTTAAATAATATATGATTATTTGTTCATTACAGGAATATTAATCACTACATCTCCATCCCAGTGGGTGTTTCCCACTGTCCATCAGCAGGAGATGCCCAGTGAAGCATTTTTGGCATCGTCAGGGACCACAGGAGGAGTCACACCTGAAACTTTGGTGGCCAAGCCAGTCCAGAGCCTGCTTCTCTGTCACAGCTTTCCCCAGTCCTTCCCAAGGCAAAAAAGAGTAAAATTAAGCTTGGCTTAAATATTTAAACCCCCCCATAACCTTTATTTGGAAAGGGAGTTTTTTTGTCTCTAATGAACGGGAAAGGTAAAAAGTACAAAATTAAATTATCAGAAGGAATGTTTTTAGTGGAACTGACTTTTGCTGCGTGTTTTGCTAACAGCTGGAAGGGGGAATATTGATCTGTTCTGTTTGTACATATCAATAAACTCATCTCTGAACCTGTTTTCAATTCCAATTTTAATTCCAACTTCCCATTCTTAAAAATTTAGCTGTTGCTTTATGCAGAATTTGCCCCTGGACATGTGGCAGCCTTCAAATGAAACTTGCACCCTGTTAAGGATCACATTGCTACTTAAATCTGAGCTCACCTAAGCGTGGCTTGCTGCCAGCAAAGGGCTCAAACCAGGTCTTGTTCCTTTTCCCAGGAGGCAAAAGTTGCCCCTGGTTTGCAAAATCTGATGGAACAAATTATTTCAGGATTACCTCAGCCTGCTCAGAGCTCTGGGTGTAATCAGTATTTTGGAATTTGTGCCTCTTACCCCCATACACATTTTCTGTGGGGTTTTTTTTGTTGTTTTTTTTTTCTGAGAGTGGATTTTACCACTGGGTTGATGTGGGCTGAGGTGTCTCTGATGGAGCTCCCTGGCGAAAGCTGTGGTTATATATGGAGTGACCATCATTAGGAGCTGAATTGTTAATTAATTAAGCATGAAACATGTGGCTAGACGCCTCTGCTGGTGAGCCATGGGGATTTATGGCTCTTTCAAGTGTCCCTCCTGTGTTTTGTTACCTCTTTGTCCCCCCAGAGCTGGCAAGGAGGGCTCACAGAGGAAGGTCCGTGCTGGAAGAGCAGGAATAGGATAAAAATTGCTGTGCTCAGCCTCCTCCTCTGGAAAATGGATATTCCTGGCTCTGCTGGTGGACTCTCCACAGTATCTGAGCCTCCTGGTTCTGGATCCAGCTGGAGTCAGGAAAACTGTGGTCCTAAATTAGCCCTGTGTGTGACTGCACTGAACACATGCATCCCACACACCCCACTCCTGCTCCTCGTGTCTCCTTCTACCTGCTCCTTGCTTTATTTGTATTTTCTTTGCAAATTTGATGGCTGTGGGGGAATTCAACTTGAGACACTAATTATGCACTGTCAGGATATAATTACTAAAGAAGGCAATGCAGAGCATGATTTGGCCCAGTGAAACATCATGAAGTTAATTTGGTTTACAGGACTAAAATCTGAATTAGCTCACATTTTTTCCCACAATAAACAATAAACTGTTATAGAAATAATCACATTTATTTCCTGGCTTTTCCTAATATTCCTCCAATGAACTACCTCATCTTAACAATTAGTATATTGAGCTTTGAAGACTTTTAAAATGCAAAGTGTGAGCACAAAGCTTTGCTTTGAAGCATTTCTTTTCCCACTTCCAAGGCCAACGTGGTTACCTGTCCCCCTGAATCATCCCCAGGCTGCTTTAGATAACAGAGATCCAGTGATAGCAGAGCTGGGCTGTTTCATTTACAACCCAGCCCCTGAGCAGGGCACAGATTTCCTGTGCACATCTTAACGACCTTAAAGCCCTTGGTAACTTTGATATTCCTGTGAAGAGAGAAAATGTCAGGGCTGCTGGATTTGTGAGAGGATGCTCCCCTGGCAGCGTGGTGGAACTGCTGGCAGTAGTGAGGAGCCTCTGCACCACCAAGCAGCGTGATTTCTCAGAAGCTGTTTGTTGTTTACAGGATGTTTATTGTTTAGATGATTTCTAGACACTAAAACTGCTGCTCACGTGATCACACACGGCTTGATTGGTGTTTCTGCTGATCCCTTGAGGAGCTGGAGCAGAGGCCAGATGGAGTTCAGAGCAATAAAGGAGATTTATTGAGGCCTCCAAAGGGCAGCACCAGGGCTGCACTCGGGCTCAGCCTGGATGGCTCCAAGGTGGAGGCAAAGGAGGGCCCAGCCCCAGATCTCACATTTTTATGTTTGGCTCCATTTGCACACAGGAGTCCCCCTTGCCTGCCCTCCTTCTCTCACAGTGTTTCTACTTGGAGCCTGAATTTGGAAAAAATGTCCTTGAGTCCCAGCTGGAGTAGGATTGTTGTGTCTCCATCACCCTGGAAAGGATCCTGGTGACCCTGAACAAAAGCCACACCCCAGTGCAGAACACAAAACCCAAAGGCCCAAGGCGTGGCTGCTTTGTCCACGAGCTGGTCACACGTCCCTCAGGCCTTCAGACTGGTCAAGGTGCAGGTGTTGAGGCACCCACCATTATCTGCTTCTTGTTTTCTCTGTTCCTCAGCTTCTGCTTTCTTATTTTACAACACTCCATGCCTCAGCAGCCCTGATGAATTCCAGAGGGTCTGATAAGACTGTCTGGCTGGTGCACACTATGGCCTGAGTTGTTCAGATGCGTTCCTGCCCTGCTGACAGGACAGGAGGGAATGTCTGATCCCTGTGCTGTCAGCCCAGCCTGATGGGATTTGGGCTTTTCAGGTGGGGAATAATGGAACACTAAGAGGAAAATGAGCGTTTTTGCTGCGTGTTATGTGTGAACCGAAGTGTTCACCTCCTCCTGTTTGCAGAGGCGCCCACCCTAACAGAAATCACTGGGATAAATTACACAACTTCTACAGAGATCCTTGCACTTAAATTTTATAGAAAAATGTGAGTTTTCAAAAAAATGTCTACACAGCAGCTCCCAAGTTATTCTTTGCTGCCAGCTGAGGAAGCACTTGTACAAACGAAGACGCGTTGTAATAATAATTTATTCTGGTAGTAAACCTTGCAAGCAGGAAGACCTTTTGCATGCAAAACACATAAAATCCTGTAAGTGAAAAGTGAGCATCAATATTTTATGTAACCTGGTGTCACTTCATTCCTCCACCCGTTAGACACAGGAACTTTGGGATAATGCCTTGACGCTGTTCTTTTGTAATGAGGCTTTTGCATTGCCAGGTGTCTGAATACAGAAACCATTTGGAGGTAAATTCAAGCTTTTGAACATGAATAATTGCATTCCATGGATATTTCGGTTCAGTTCTGGAGCAGAGAGCTGCCACCTCGACAGCAAAATACCTGAGCTGTGCTCATCCTTGAGCAGTTGAACCCTTGGCATTCGCTGGCTTCACTTTTGAAATTTTAGCTGCCACTTCCAAGGAATTATTGACACAGGGAAAACAAGCAGAGGCTGGAAATGTTGGATGGCATCTTACAAAGAAATAAAGGATCCTAGGAAAGTTACTGTTTGTCTTGGAGGAAATAATTGTGGCCCATTAGTCTGGTTTAATTGCTGCGGTAATTTAAGTGACTCGTGTGTCTTTGCTGTAATTATGGTGTCACTAAAGCTGCAAATCCTATAGAAAAATAAGCAAATAGTGCCTTATTGAAGCAGCAGTTTTGGGTAATTATGGAGCTCTTGTTACAGAGCAGTGGGATTTAATCAGGACAAGTTTCTGACATGTTTTGCGTTTGGTTTTTGCTGTAGTGATTCAGGGTGCAAAGGGATTGTTCCAAGGAAGTGGAGCAGAAGTGCATCCACACCGGTCAGAGAAAGGTGTTTGTATTCCTGGTGGAGTAACTAGGAGGCATGGACTCCCATGAATTGAGTGATTTATTTAATAATTTGGGAAATGGATTTAATTGTTGAATGTGCATTATCTATGTGACCATCAGCACACCAAAGGGAGGGAAAATGTAAGGAATTATTTTTCCTTCTAGGTAGGAGAGAGTTCAATCTCTCTGAAATATCTTGTAAGCTACTGAATTATTACCTTCCACTGATCTACCTGGATTCTGTGCATGATTTTATTCCAATTTAAATTTTCACACAGGAACTGATTTCTGTGTCTTCTTCAAAGACTCGAAGACTCGATCTGTGTCTTCCCTGGATGTGTTTTACCCATATTCCAGGAATCACAAGCAGAAGGGAACACAGATGAGTCCCAGTTATGGTTTTATGCCCACAGAGGGGCTGCTCTGGGACTTGGACACTTGAAGGAAGCTCGTTCTAACTTTGCTTTCACTAAAACAAACTCTACACATTTTCCCCTCTGTGCCATTTGGATTTCAGTGAGCTGCAGCAGGGCTAAAATGCAGATTTCATGGCAAACACACTTCAAGAAACAGAACTGACCTCGGTGCTCTCAGCCCTAATTGCCCATAATTATACAGCAAATGAGAAAATGGGGCAGTGCAATAAGATGCTGGAGTGGGACTCAGGAATTTCTGTGCTTTGCACGTTTGCCACCATCAGATATTGTATTTCTGCTCAAAGGAAAGGGAATTAATTGCCTAAATGTAGGCTAAGGACTGGAGTGGAGAGAGCTGTAAAACAAGATAACTGGGAACAGAAAAAAAAAGGCAAACAGCACTTCTGTTCCGGGGAAAGCTTCAGGTCTAGCAGAGTGGAGCTATTTAGATGGCAAATATCTAATGGATTAGAGTCTCCTTTCCAAAGCCAGCTGCTTTATCTCGCAGCACACACCTTCCACAGGCCTGTGAAAGCCTTCAAAATGCAGATCCAGGGTTATCGTGGCGCTCCCAGTCTCACCCAATTTGCCAAGGTATTGTTCTGTACCTTTAATAAAGATTTGAGGCTCTGCTGACACCAGTCCTTGGTGCCTCGGACTCTCGCAGCGAGCCTGGGAGCAGAGGGCTGGGGGATGATGCACCCTGGGACGTGTCACACCTTGGGGACACTTTGCATTGAACTTTTTTTCCAGGATTTCCCCAGAGCTTTTATCAGCTTTTCCCTTATTAGTTCTTATTGTTTTTAGTGTTACTGTTTTTGGTATTCTTATTGTTTTCCATGATCAGAGAATAAATAAACGGGGGTGTTTCAATAATTTGTTGAAGCGACATTTTGGTAGCGCCACTACGAAATCCCTGCATGGATTTCCATCCTCATGGCTCGAGCCTGACCAGGGCATCTCCATGATCAAAGACCCTTAAAGGCAGCTGAAATAAATGTATAAAAGTGTGTTTATATAAATGACTGTGTACAAATATTGAGGAGGTGTCACTGCTATGGAGAATCTCTCAGTTAGGAACAGAAGTGCCCAGGTGTGATGATCAGCACCCACAGCCTTGCTGACCCCCATGGTTTTGTGCAGAGTCTGGCACTGCTTGATCTTTCATTCCCACTCCCACTTGAATTGCAAGAGACTGTAAAAATATCGTTAAAACCCCCCAAACTAATGCATGTTCCCACTGTTGTGTTTGGAGAGAGAAGCTAGCAACCAGTGTGATCAGGATCTGCAGGGACTGGTGTAAAACAGAAGCATCCAATGGCATGGTTGAACATTTTTTTCATGAAGGATTGGAATCCTTCATCCCAGTGATACAAAAACTACCCTGGATGCAAGTTCAGAGGTCACCAGAAGTTGAAATTCCGTGGAGGTGACAGTGGAAATGCAAGTCCAAGCTGTGAACTTGGAGTTTTCCCACACCTTGGATGGTGTTGGGATGAGCTGCTGGATTCTGCCTCAGGAGTGTCCCTTGCCTAGATCAGCCCTGCTGGGCATTGCTCCCTCAATTCCCCCACAAAAACAGGCTCAAGGAAATCACTTTCTTGGCACTGAAGTTGTTTTCATCTCTCAGTTGTTATTACAAATATCTGAATATTAAACATGCACCCAAAGCTCCTAAGCCTTTAATCCTTTTGTTTTCCTACAATAGCCATCTATTTTTATTTTTTTTTTACTGGTAAGAAACACAAAGCTGAACAATATCCAGCAGTATCATGTCTAAATAAGCAAAAAGCTGGCGAGGAATCAAGAGATAGTAGCAGTGGCTTTGCTTTGTTTCCTGCTCAGGAGCAGCAAGGAACACAGGAATTGGCTGTTGGACCATCTGCAGCAAGGACAGGGAAAGTCACGGGAGCAGCAGAAAAGCTCTGACAAAAAAAAAACCTGCCAAGGGTCAAAGCCCTGATTTCATTAAGCAGCTCCTTTCAGAATTATTTTTTCCTCTCTCCAAAAGCTGGGGCATAATCTGTCATTTCAGCTTTTGTTCAGTCAAAACACGAAAAAAACTTCAATGGAATAGGGTGGGAATGGTGGATAATGAAGTTAGGATTTAATAAGGTGCATTTTGAGTGTCATTTACTGACTGGAGGTTTTTATGCCTTTTAGGCTGTTGGTATTATTGCAGAACTGTAATTTCACCTTAAAATGCTTTATTTTAATTATCATAATTATCGAAATTAGTAACCTACATAACCTTCATTTTAAAAGCATAAAAAATCCCTAAATTTTCTGATCTTTCTGATCATAAAAATATGCATATTTACAGGCCAAGAAATTAAGAGTCTCCAATTTATTTGGGATTTTTTTCTTATCTAGAATATTAAAATCCATCCAAGGCTATTTTGGACCTGCCTGATGTATGACTCAAGGATCTTTGGAGCTGGCAAACTCCTGGGTGTCCTGGTGGTCTGTGCATATGTGTCTCCAAACTGGCATGAAGAGGTGGTTGTGTCAATATTTATTTTATCCTAGCCAGTCTTTGGCCAGCCTGGACACAGAGAGGTGATTTGGGCCCTTAAATCCAAGAGTCTCATTTGTTCATATTTGAATTATTGAAGAGTATCTGCTTTACTTAAGCACGTCACATTTGAATTTATCCATTTCTAGAAGGCACAAAATTAGTGGCATGTCTTGGGAGGTTTAAGAATTTTCCCTGTCTTTAAGGAATCAAAGGAGAAGGAAGGACAGTTTTTAAAGGGATTTAAAACCTGACACATTTTTCTTAACCAGTTCTTCCACTTTTCACCAACTAGGTTTCACAGGAAGCAATACCCATTCTTTTATTCAAAACTTTATTCAAATTTATTATGAATATTAACCTTGATATGCTCCCATGCAGGAAACGTCTCTGATGTTTCTAGGTCTGCCAGCAGGAGTAAACACTTCTTTCTACTGGTACATTCCAGCTAGGAAGGAACATGGAAATAAAAAAAAAATCACATAAAGCCGAAGAAGTTGAGAAAAGGAAGATTTGAATGTAAAACCTGACAGCTGTTCCCAGGAAAAGGACCTCAAAAACCAGAATCCACAGCAGGCTTGGTCTGAAAAATCAAGAAATTATGAATTCAGATATTTGAGAAAGAAGGATAATGAATAACAAATTAATTCTCTTTGGTTGGGATTTTTTTCAGCTTGTCTGTGGTTGGTGTTTTCATCCAACTGCAAATGCAGAATTCCTTTCTCTCTGTTTTGCCCAAAGCTGAGCTGGAGGGATGCAGCTGAGAGTCACTTTCAACTTGGTGCATTATCTGGAGCCAGCAATTAGCTGGAAGCAAATATTAATTGTCCTTTTCCCCTTCATTTACCAGCAGTGAACTCTATCCTGGAGTGAACATTGTCAGCTACAAATGCTAGGTTCAAATCTCTTGCTTGTAGGATATTCCCGTTGTGGAATATCCCTGATGTTCCCTTATTACAGCTTTAAAAAAAAAAAATCAAAAGGCAGATGATAGATTTCGATCAAGTAATAATGTCAGGCTCATTTTGATATTTCCACGTATTTATGCATGGATGGCTAAAGGAAAAATAATCTTTTTTTTTCGCGCAATCTTGTAATTTCTTTGTCAGTTGAGAAGGTAGATAATAAATATTGGCAATACAGAAGACTTGGCTCTACTAAGAGCTACCCTTTGCTATCTTGAGCAGCAGCAGTTATTAATTTTCAGGCATAATCAAGTGATTTATATTCATGATTATGGTTCAAACCATCCTGACACTTGTTCCTTCTACATCAGACGCCTTCTCGCTTCGTGATTTTTGTGCTCAGCAGTGATTAAAATAAGAATGAGAGGGTTTGGGGTTTTTTAGGAGTATTGTTATAACATTTCTCCTCTGATTTCAGGTCTTACCCCACTGAGTCATCACCTGAGCAGTGTGTTCTGCACTGACTTCCAGTAATTATTTCTGTGTTTTGGAGACTCCCAGCAAGTCATTTCCTCATTTGTACTGAGAACTGCAGAATTTATTCCTCTTTCTATATGCCACAGATCCATTGGAATTCTTATCTTTGTCATCATGATCACTGATCTTTAATTATCACTGGTCTCTGATTTGACCTAATAAAAATTCATAAATAACATTGGCATTACATTTTAATGTTCATCACCTCTGCTATATTTTGTTGGATCAAAAGTGGTATTGGAATGAGGATAAAGATCCATTGTTTAGATGTAAAGAAACATATTTATCTAGAAATATTGTTTCTGTACAATGTCTATTTGCATTTCTTTGAGAAGAACTGCACATACTTCGAAAATGAACTTCAAATATGTTCTGCTTTTCCACTGCAGCAAGATGACTCAGTTGACATTATTTCTCCGTCTGTTTGGTAAACAAAATCAAAATATTTTGGTTGTCAATTACTATAAAATGAAAACTGCTTTTGTCTGAGATGGAGCTCACAGCATCTGATCTTGAATTGTGATTTGCTTTGGGAGAATGACACAACATGGGATGAATCCAAATTCTTTCTCTCCAGAGTCTCTTTGGGGGAAAATCTGTTTTCAATGCACTGGTGAGGCTTCACAGCTCCTTGCATTGCTCAGTTGAGTGTCTGGGGTCCTCTAAAAACAGCTCAGACTTTTTCCTTGCTTGGATGTGGCCAGAGCTCTGGAGAGCTCCCAGTCTGGAGAGCTGGGACTGCAGGGTGGGCTCAGCCTGCAAAGGAGGAATGTGGGGATGGGTTACAGGAATGTGTTCCCACTGGATCTGGGACAGACATCCTTCCATAATAATAATTATGTTCCTGGCTGGAGTGCTAATGTGCCAACAGATTCCTACAGAAATTAAGAGCTGTAACTCATATTAAATATTTGACACCAAAACAGTGAAAAACCAAATCTTATTAAAGTGTAGAGAAAGCATAAGCCATTTCTATTTCCTAGCATGGTCCTGTAGCTGAAACCCCAATTTTTAGCCCAGCTGACTGAAGGAATGCCAGGGAGCTCGCTCTGCCCAGCTAATGAGCTTTGCAAGTTGTGTGTGATTTAATTAAAAATGGACCTGCTCAAAGCAAAGAGATAAATGTCTCTTTTTAAATTGCTACATTTTTAACAGGACCTCATTTCCTAGATTGCTTCCCTGTGCCATTCTCTCCAGCCTAGCCTGTACCCCTGGATTTCTAACAATTCTTCTTCCCAGCTTTGTGTCAGAAAGGAATCAGCTCTGAATTCCTGGAAACCGGAGCAGGAGCCAGCAGAGACCATGGTGCTCCAGCTCTTAATGGAGTTCTCATTGTTTTTATGGCCTCTCAGTGTCCCTGACTGAGGAGCCTTCCCCATTCCTCCTCCTTGGAGTTTGATCTCACAGCTTGCCCTGGAAGCCCTGATCTGCTGTGGAGTAAAGGAAGCACACTCAGTTGGGAAACCTGCTGGGAAATCCTCCCTGGAGAGCTCCGTGCTGCCTGGCTCTGTGCTCAGGAGCGGCAGGGAAAGCGTTCCCTGGGTGATGGATGACAGAGGCTTGTGGCACCACCAGTTCAGGGAAGCACTTAAGCAAATGGTTTTATTGATGGCAGGGAGATTGCTAAATGGAGCCCACGGAATATGGTGCACTGTCCCAGTGCTTCCCTGGAATAGGCACATGAAATAAATACACTCTGGAAAACAAATATCCATCAAAGAAACCCCTCAGGCTTCCCCAGCCATCATCGTCCTCATAGTCCACACAGAGCCATTTTATATCTTTGCATCTTTAATAAACATTCATAAAGCAGCATATTTAACAAATTTTAGCAATGTTTCCAGAGTTTTCTTGGATGTGGATGTTGTTCCCATGGAAAGGAAGGGTGAGGTTTGTTTGGAAACACTGCCTGCTGTTCACCTGAGTCCCTGGGAGTGGTGGCATTGACCTGAGGGGAGATGGATGGATGGATGGATGATGGATGGATGGATGGATGATGGATGGATGGATGGATGATGGATGGATGGATGGATGGATGGATGGATGGATGGATGGATGATGGATGGATGGATGGATGGATGGATGGATGGATGGATGGATG
>VWYI01030311.1:0-44807 GCA_013399455.1 Anthoscopus minutus | reverse complement strand
AAAGGAAGGAAGGAAGGAAGGAAGGAAGGAAGGAAGGAAGGAAGGAAGGAAGGAAGGAAGGAAGGAAGGAAAGGCCACAGTGCTCTGTGTGTGCCATTGATTTTCTTTCCTTTAAGTGCTGACTGAGGAAAAGGGACCCATCCCCTCTGTGATTCATCAGGAAATATTCCAGATTTTTCATTCTGAGGCTCCTCAGGCAGACCTGAGGTATGGAGGAACTGGAGCAAATTCGTGAGCAGTACAAAAATACAAGTGACACTTCTCAGCCGTTTCTTTACAATTGAAAATCACTTTTAAATGCTTTAATAATTTGAAAGCTTTCCTTTAAAAGCTTTTTTAATTGAAAGCTTTCCTTTGGAAAATACAGATTTAATGTTAGAATCTCACCTATCATTTGCAAGGAAAAGATAAAACCCAGTTAGATGTGAAGGATTCACATCAAGGTTATCCTTGAAGCTTCTTTGCAATAAAATTTTAATATTTCTGTGTTACTCTTTCATCTTTTTCATCTGCTTTTGGCATTTATTAGGAGTATCCCCTGAAATCTGTTTATGTTGATTTAAGATTAATATTTCATAGTTAATTCCAATAAAAATGTTAACGGTCATAAATTTGATTCTCCCCTGCAATGTGTTCAACAGCTCCTTCCCTCATTTGGGAATGCTTAACAACCTCTTGTGGTGACTAAGCAGAAATAATGCACGAGGAACATGAGAGCTCCATGAGGGTTAAAGTAACAAAGATATGGGAAGAGAAGAGATTAAAGGAAACCCAGCCATGCCACTGGATGAGCTGATTGGCGTTCCATAGCTGCTTTTCTCTCCTTTGCAGAACCTGATGCTTCATATTGAAGCAAAATATTATTAATTAACCAGCAATCCCTGGACTGCAATAATCCCAGTGTTTAGTCCAAAGAGTGTCTGTAATCTGCCTGTAATTCTGGCTGTGCCTGCCATTGGCCCAGGGCTTGGCAAACACAGCTGAGAACTGATAACAGCAGCTCATAAAGGCCCAGGTTTGATATTGAACTTCACAGTCAGGAGCAGCAGATGAAGGAACCACAGAAACTCTAAGGTAAGGCTTTCATTTGATTGCTCCCAAGGTTCTTCTGGAGAGTTTTGCCTTGCTGGTGAATGCTCATCACAAAACAGAATTTAGATTTATCAGTTATAAGGATTTTTTTTGCCTGCGTTTTAGGGTTTCAAGGGAGACCAGGAGAAGAGAGAACTGGAATGCAATGAGATAGGAGGATTTAATGGAAAAGAACTTGAATAAAATCCTACTTTTCAGAAAAATCAAGATTACGTTTATTTTAAGTTCTAGGATGATATCATATGGGGCAACACAGCAAGAGGGGATTTTAGGTGGTGATGGGTTAAAAATGGCAGCAGGAGCATACAGTGATTTAAACTGTTATTTCACACACAAAATAGTTCATTCTAAAATATTTTTCACTTTTGTGGGTCATCACTAAAGCACATAAAAGTGTTCTGATGTGCCAGTGCAATGCACATGTGCTCCCACGCTTCCTTAACTTGAAAGAACCGATTTCTCTGTATTTGTGGTGGTTTTATGAGGTCAAATGCCCTTAACCAAAAGCTAAATGGCAGTGATAGCTGCCAGTGTGTATTGATCTGGCTGCTGGGATTAGTTTAATTAGTTTTAATCAGTTTGGTTGCAGATGCACAGGTCAGTGTTGATGGTTCTGGATTGTTCTCTGAGCCAGCGGAGTGTACCTTTCTCACCAAAATAATACAAAAAGAATTTAGGAAAAACTCGTGTTTTCCATAGCTTTTTAAGGCACTGACTTCACTGAGTTATTTCCCATATTTCAGTTTTGATTCCAGCAGCAATCTCTGTGGCATGAGCTTGTACACAATCTGTTCTCCCATTGTAGAAATAAGCAATTTACCTGTTCACCTCCCCTACATGTCTTGGACATACCCTCAGAGTTTATTCCAGCTTTTCTCAGGTATATTTTTAACAAATCAAGTTCCTCCTTTTTTAATGAACAGGCTTGTGTTTGCCCTGACAGAGAAAATGAAGTTTAGAGAAGGAGAAAAGGGGAAGAAGATTGTATTTGTTTTCTATTTCAGGAATTTTAGTAAGCCCCATGGTTAATGTCAGGAATAAATTTTTCTGTGTTAAGTGATTTTCAGAGAGGAAAAAACATTCCCTCCGTGTAATCATTTTGTAATCTGCACTGGCTGAATTATCATGAAATGGAGATTTATTACACAGAGTCTTTAGGTAAAGCTTTATTTAAGCCTCAGGATTAGGTGATACGGCTTAAAACCGAAACAATTTATAAATGTTGCTAATTGAATACATTGGAAATGCAATTTATAGCTGTTTCTTGTGTTTTCCTTTGACTGATGGGGTTTCTCTGGGTTCCTAGATGGGCAGGAAGTTCAGTGGGCTGGAGCTCACGCTGATTGTCCTCTTCTCTGTGGTGACCATCATCGCCTGTGTCCTCGTGGGGCTGCTGGCCACGGGGCAGCCCGGGGTGAAATCTCCAGGTGAGCACTTCCCAAGGCTGCTGGAGGAGCAGAAACCCCGGGTGGGATCTGCTCTGCCCCAGGGCTCCTGTTCTCACCATTATCCAAAGGTGAATCACGGCCAGTCCCTGCTGAGCATGGCCAGGGGTTCCAGTGGTGGCTGCCCTGAACGGTGGCAGTTGGGATTTGTTGTTGTGGAAAATCTTTTCTCTCTCCTTCCACTGACTGGACTTTTCTTTTGGAACATGGAGCTCAGATAATTTCACATTTTTTTCTGAGTGTAAAAAAAGATAACATGGAAAACCAAAAAAATCTTCCCGGTCACCATGTGGGATTGGACAAATTGTGGGAACATTATTATAATCCTAGAATCCAGCAGTGTTTCTTGCTAATGCACTGATAAATCAGGAAAGCCTTGTGTTCCAGGGATGTGATGCAGAGCACCTGCTTTACTTCCAGCCCCTTTTTGTCTGAGTAATTCCATTCATGCACGGGGACTGAAGCAAAAAGCTGGAGGTGAAAATGGCAGAAAAATAAAAATTATTGCTTATATAAGGCAAACACTTTGGTGTTTTAGCAAAAATGCCCATCCAGTCTAATATCTGCATATTTTTTTCCTGTTTCTGTCAAGAGCAGGAGTTTCCCTGAGCAAAAAGCACAAAGTGCAGATGATGCAAAGAGACAAATCTGGGGGGCTGAGTTCATCTCAGCCCAGGGCACATCCCTGCACTTCACAGTCCTTATGGACAATGTTCCCAAATCCATAAAGTAATCCTCAGTGTTCCCTTTAATCTGCTAAAGCTTCCCACCTTCAGTTCAGTCCCACAAACCTGAAATCTAAAGGAGCATTTTAATGGAGCTTTAGGGCACTTTTCCTGATGCTCCAATTCCAGCTCCTGTGGAAAGCTCTGGCTCAGGGGAAGGAGCACCATGGCAGCCCGGTTTAAGGAGAGAAAATCTTCCAATTTTTAGTTTTGCATATTTTTTCAATGAAGTGGAACACGTTGACCCACAGGAGTCCCTGAAAAGCAGAATAATTGAATAAAATTACCAAAATTTCCTGCGTGTTCCAAACTTTACAGTGAAGTTCTCATATCTGAAGTAATCATGGGCCACTTTCCAAAGGTAAAAATAAACCACAGAAGCAATAGTTGATGGTGATTTGAATCTCTGTTATTGTTAGGGAAGCAGCCAGCAGAAGCAGGTGCTGAGTTCAGAAGGAATCAAGTTTTTCCTGCAGTTCAGAGATCCTGGTACTAAGCCATTCCTTTTATTTCCCTGACAGACTTTTACCCACAATGCCAGAAGATACCAGCAGCAGAGAGAATTGACTGCATCCCGGATCAAGCAGCAACAAAGGTCTGGTAACGTTCTGGAAAAATATTAGAAAATAGATTTCATCCCATAAAACCTCCTGCTTGTTTATAAATTTGCAATTTGTCTCTACTAGGGCAGGTATTTCCTGAACCAGTTTAAATCTGTGGTTGCCCCAGTGTTTGCAGGGGAGTTCAACTCCTGCACAAACATTTCAGCTCACTGACAGAAGGTCAGATTTCTCTGGGCTGGGGAGAGGTGGCAAAAATGTTGGTGAGACATCAAGCAGTTCAAAGAGTCACTTTTGGCTTTTAACAACTTTTTCTGAATGCTTTCATTGGGTGTGATGGTCAAGAGCTGGCGTTTATAATAATTCAGAAATGATGGGCTTTGGGATGTGTGATTTCTACAAGGTACAAGATGTGGTCAGAGTTTCCTTTCAGACCCAGTCTGGATCCCAGTGCCTTCCTCTCCTGGTTGGGGTGTCTGAGGTGGCAGAGTATGGAAAAGACCTTTTGGCTTAACATTCTGATTTAAATTCCCAGTGAAAAGCATCATCTCAGGCTGGATGAGGCTTGAAGCAGCCTGGGGTGGTGGAAGGTTCCCTGCCCATGGAATTAATTGGAATGAGAGGGGCTTTGAGGTCCCTTCCAACCCAAGCCCTTCCATGATTTTATGATGCCCTTTATTTTTCAGTGCTTTCACATTAAGAACCTTTCTGTAATAGTTACTCTCAAAAGACTATTTTCATAATAATTCTTTTTCTTTATTACGGATTTTCTTGTTTTCTGGTGGGTGCCTGGCATCTTTCTTTGATCTGGGGAGGGGCAGCTTAGGGGAAAAAAAACCAACCCAGTACGATGTGAGTTACTTCTGTCATTCACAGAGGTATAAAAATTGTTAACCAGCAGTCTGAAGCCCAGAGGAAATTCCCACCTAATTCCAGAGCTGGCTGTTGTTAAAGCCTCTCATGCCTTGGGTTTTGTTATGATTAGTAGTTCAATAAAGTCCTGCGGGGCCTGGGTTAGGAAAGGTTCAAATCACAGCCTGCTCCTTGAACCTTCAGGTTCCTTGCCTGCCCCAGGAAGAGGCACAGCACTGCAGGAGAAGCCATGCAGATCATTTAGATCTGTAATTACTGCCTTTGAACCAGTCACCCCACGGGAAGTGCTGCACTCCTCAAGCAGGGAGGGAAGCAGAGGTGCTCTGGTTGCAGCTGCAAGGCTGTAGGAAAGAATTAAAACCAATCAAATCATAGCTCCCAGCAGAAAATGAGATGCAGATTGCGACACTGAGGGTGCCTGATCTGGGATTAGAGGTAAAAGTAATGATTCCTGAATATCAGTGAAGAGCAGGCAGCAGATTTGACAGGGGTAGAGTTAAACATCACCTTTGGTCCATGGGGAAAGCCAGAATCCCATCCCTGTGATTCCATTCACTCCTGGGCACATTTCTCCCTGGAAGTGATCTGGTTGTGTCAGGCTGCACTAATGCAGCAGCCTGGAAAGCTGCAGTACCTGCATTCCTCTTCTGCAGTGGTTTGTGTTCATGGTCTTCAGAATAAACAGCAGCTGGGAAAGATGATTTGGCTAAGCTGATCTAGAAGGTTTAGTGTCTGCCTTGATTAATCACTGAAGATGTCTGGGGTGGAGCCAGAAAATGAGTAGAATTGCAGAAAATAGGAGTAAATAGAAGAAAGAAAGTGAAAGCAAGAAAAAGGAGGAAGAAAGATGAGGAAGGCAGGAAGAAATGAAGGAAAGAGGAAGAAAGGAAGAAAAGACAAATGAGTAAAGAAAGGAAGGGAAAAGGAAGACAAAGGAAGGAAGAAAGGAGGGAAAGAAAGGAAGAAAGAAAAGAGATATTTTTTATCTGATGATGTGGTTGGTGAAGATAGAGGTGCTGGAAGAAGGAAGATATTTAGGAGCCATTCACTGCTGTGGAAAATTGCCAGGAGGTCTGATCAGACAAGCAGAACACAGCAGTAAAACAAGAATTCTGCTGAGCAACGCTTGTGTAGGCCAGGCTGACACCTCTGAAAGCTCAGGGAAGGGAGAATTGTTGGTTTGGACTTGGTTTCTGTGCTTTTCTTCCCCAAACACCCCGCTGGCTGAGGCCTGTGTGGAAGCACAGAACAGCACATTTTAGTTCAGCACGTGGCCACGCTCTGCTTTGAGTCCTTGGTGCTCAGATCATGCTGTGCCCCAGTGCAAACAGCTTCCTTGTATCCAGGGTTTTTCCTAATTAATCTTTGGCTTTCCTGGGTGCTGGTACCTATTGTGCTGCTTTTACAGCTCACAGGCTGGGATCACATCTTTATTTATAGCAGATGATTGCTTTTACAACAGGCTCCCCAGTGTCTCTGGTGAACTCTGCTCCTACCCCTGTGCCAGGCGTAACCAATCCTCAACTCCTGCCTTTACTTCCTTGTGCACAAAGCTCAGCATGCCACAGAAAGACAAATCTGCCAGGATAAGATCCAGCTGGAAAAATATCACTGGGCTGTGAAGGAGCTGCTGAAAACAGTCGAGAAGTATTCCTTAGGAATGGAGAGGGAAAAGAAAAAGATGCTTGGGAAGCTGGGAAAGTGAATGCTTGAACTGCCAGGTTTTAGGAAAATCAGTTTATTCTGCTTTTTATGGGATGATCACTGGTCTAGGAAGAGATAAGAAGGTGGAGGTAGCAAATCTGTTCTTATATTTAGGATATTCCCCTATATATGAAGGAAAAGAAGTAAGGGACTAAAGCTGTGATCTCTGCAGTCTGGGAGGGCTTGGTGCTTCCTCTCCTTTACTCTGCAAGAGTTTCTTAATGGGAAGTGGGGAGTTCTCCTGCTGGGATCTGGGGAGGTGGGAAGTGAGCCTGGGTTCTTCAGAGCCTTACAGAGGGCTTACATCGATCTGTGCATCCAGGGGGAAAAAGGAGTCCCTACATCTCGGCTCCAACCCTTATTTTTGGCTTGGAACCTGATGGCAACGACAGCAAATGTTTTCTGATGGGATGAATCCATGAGAGAGAGAAAAACATTTACTTGTTTGGTGAATCTGGGGATTATTTGGGGTGGTTTTGAGTGATTTCTGTGCTCTGTAAAACCATTATCAAATAAATGCACTGAGACTTCCCAAGCCAGTGGCTTTTCGAGCTCCCTCGGTGCCTCCTTCAGCACCTGCCTGATTGCTGGGCTGGAGCTGCCTCATCTTTTATCTGTCCAGAGCCTCTGAAAATAATTTGACCTGCAATGCCCAATTTAGTCTCTCCAACCTCAAGACAACGACAGCAGCAATGAAGGTTTTGGGTCATGTCCACTTATTTCAAGCTGCAGAATATTTAAAATATTTATTACAAACACCAAAAGCATTTGAGCACAATCAGATGGAGGCAGAAAGAGCTTCTGGCAGTGGAGAGGTGGGAAGTGAGGTTTTGAAGGTGTTCCTGTTGGATTTGGATAGCTGACATCACCCTTCACCCTCAGTGAGAGTTGTTTTACCACTGTCCTTTGCCCGAAGTAGTGAATGGGAGTTTAAGGAGAGGAAATGGGTGGAAACTTAGTGATAAATTGCCTCAGTCTTATCTCCAAACATAAACCTCATGCACACAGCACGTGAACAAGTTAATTTCTAACAGCAAAGACAAGGAATTTCAGCTTTTTAGTAAATATGCGTGTAAAGGTTGGTGCCTCTATATGGAGAGAGAGGCTTGAAACTATAGGTTTGTTTTTTTAAAAAAAAAATCCCAATTTGAGGTTGTTCAGAAGCAGTCTGAATATTTTTGATCACATTAAAAATCACATTAAAACCTAGATACTATACAAAATGTGCAATTATGCATCCATAGATATTTATTTAATATTAATCCCATGATAAATTCCATGCCCTCTCCAGTGTGTGACTTTTGGCCAGACTCTGCTGTACCTGTCATAGCTCAGATATTCCAACAATTCTTCTGAAACGTTTATTTTAGATCTGTGGATCTTGTGGCCTTAAGAAAGAATGCACACCCAATAAGCAAGTTTACTCTGAATCCAGAAAAATCCTCTTTAGTGCTTTCTGTGCCACTGATTAACTCAGCAGAGCTCTTCAGAGGAGTGCAGAAATGATGACGTTTTCTGGCACTAGGGGTGAACTGTGCTCTTTAACTGGTGTAACGTGGATGGATTTGTGTAACCCCAGCTGCTTTTCCCTGCTCAGAGCACCTGTTCCCTCCGTGGCTGCTGCTGGAGCCCCCAGAGCGACACCAGCGTGCCCTGGTGCTTCTTCTCCCCCAACCACGGCTACAAAGTGCGGGGCTCCCAGAGATCCACCCCGGCAGGTAAGCTCTGGGCTGGGCCCCCAGCTCCCACCCCTGCTGTCCCATCCCTCACAACACCTCGTGTTTGTCTGCCAAGGATTTGAGGCCACGTTGAAGAGGCTGCCATCCCCTTCTCTCTTTGGGAACGACATCCAGACCGTGCTGCTCACGGGGGAGTATCAGACAAAGAACCGCTTCCGATTCAAGGTCAGGCTTTGTCCTCTTCTGCCTCAAGGTCTGTGTTCTCTGCCAGATGTGTGTGCCTGTGCAGGGAGTGTGGGATTGATGCCTCCCATGATTCCCACTGAAGTTCTTTGGTTGTCCTCCCTGCTGTTGCAATGCCTCAGGTTAGCAGGCACTTGGCACGGTGGGAATTCTGCATGAAAAGTCATTGAGAGCTTTAAAATGCTCAGCTTTTCTATTATCTACCATTTTTCCTCATCACAGGAAGATCTGGGGGATAAATGTATTTACTTACTTTTTGTTTATGGCCAGGCCACATGTCTCAATCATTTTGGCAGACAGTGTTAGCTTTTTCAGTGGTTTGTGTTTTCCATGGAGAGCTCGAGTCTGCACCATGGATCAGTGCAGACTTGAGCATGGGGCATCAGTGGCTTGTGGCACTGAAAACCTTCTCTGGGAGACTTTGTCCTGTGTTGGGTTCCTGGTGAGCCAGGGAAACACAGAGTCAAATATTCTGAACAAAATGATTGCTTAAACTTGGAAGTGAAAAGCAATTAAAGCAGAAGAGGGGACTGGCATAAGGGCGGGGGGGAAATACACTGAGTCAGAACTATGGAAAATGCTGGAAAATGTATTAGGGACTAATTTGTAGAGGCCCAACACTTGTGTTGTGTGAATATGTGCAGATCACTGACCCCAAGGCACAAAGGTTCGAGGTCCCTCACGAGCACGTGCAGCCGTTCAAGGGCTCCGCAGCCTCTGGCCGCAGCTACAACGTGGAGCTGAAGCAGAGCCCCTTTGGCCTCGTGGTGACCAGAGCCAGCAATGGCAGAGTGCTGTAAGTCCTGGTGGGCCTTCCTCGGTGACACAGGTGTCCCCTAAAGCTGGTGGTGCCACAGCAGATGCCACCTGGGCAGTGCCCTCTTGGGAACAGCCTCTGCTTCTTCCCTTTCCTTGACTGGGGCATGTCCCTCAAGCTGTCTTGGGATGACTTTGGGAACAAAGTCAGAGATGGGATGCTCTGTCTGAGAGGTTTCAGGTGTGGCTCTCTGATCACATTCTCTCAGTGCTGGGGAAATCTCGCTATGGGGAATTTTTATTACCTGAGGGACTCTTTGCCAGTGCTTCCAACCACATGGTAAAACTCCTGATTGCACCTTTTATCTTCTTTACTGCACTTGTGCTGAGGTCCTGAACCACCAAAATCAGGCTGCCCTTTAGACCTGTGATATCCAAGGATATCTGGTCGTGTCAGGCTGTGTGTAAAATACTCAGTAACTTAGAGCATTGAATTCTTTCATCATTTATGTTCTAAAAATAAATGAGTAAAACCAAACCCACCAAGCCACGGGTGTCCCCTCAGAGAGGGGAAGTGCCAGGATGAAGGTGCTCATTAAATCAGGCAGGAATGATTACCTGTCACAGGGCTGGGCCACTTGGATTAGCAAGGCTTCGAGTTTAATTAATTAAAGGGTTGCTTTTTCCTCTTATTGGTGTTGTTTTCTTGCTTGGAATCCTCTGTAGTGATTGATTTGCAATTATAGAGGGCACAGAAGATGGACTTGGCAGTCAGCATTGCCTGGCTGAATAAACAGGTACAGGGAGAGGCATGGGACACTTGGGGCACCACATTGAAACAATTCTCTGGAATACTGTCTAAATGTCCTTAGGCCTTTATTTAATTTCATAAAAGTGTTTACATTTGGGTCTCTAAAGGAAAAATGACAGTGATATTGGACTCTGAGTTTGAGCATCTCAAAGGAACCTGTTGCTACAATGGGATAAGAGCAGCCCTCAGAGATAAATCCTTGATAAATTTATTTGCAGAAGATCACTGATTTTCCCCAGCTCTTAAACAGTCCAACAAAGCAGAGACTTCTTTATAAAAGGACAACATGCTCATTACCAAAATCCCAATTACTCTGATGAAGTCTGCAACCTTCCACCGCCATTGGCTCCACGTGAGGTCCGCAGAGAGAGCCCTGATTCCACCAGCACTGAAATATCTGCGTGGAGGCCTGACTCCTGCATCCAGCTCCAGCTGAAGGGAGCAAAACCAGTTCTTGCAACAACTCTTGGTCAAATCCCTCCTTCCTTCCCCGTTTTCTTGGCGCTCTCCCCGCAGGTTTGACACGAGCATCGGGCCCCTGCAGTACGCGGCCCAGTTCCTGCAGCTCTCCATCAAACTGCCCAGCAGCAACATCTACGGCGTGGGCGAGCACGTGCACAAGCAGTACAGGCACGATGTCAACTGGAAAACCTGGCCCATTTTCAGCAGGGACACTGGCCCCTCTGCAGTGAGTTTGGGGTCGTTTCCCCTCATTCTTTGTGGGTTCTGTGGCTCTCGGGCAGTGAGCTCACTCGTGGATCCGCTGAGCTTTCCCTAAGGATTTTTCCAGGCACTGTGTTGTTACTGAAAGCTCCGTGGTGCTGATGGGTGTTCCCTGATTTTTTTTTGTGTTGGTGTGCAGTGGAAAGGCAATGGGTAAAAATTAATAGATGAGTCTTCAGCTTCTACTGATAATCAGAATTAATAACGTGCTAATAAAGAAGAATATGCTTTGCTGTGTGCAGGGTTTGGCTCAGATGGCCCAGATTGCTTCAGCTCAAATTATGGCAAAGTTCTCTTTAACAAATTATGGCAAAATTCTCCTTAACAGCTGTCTCTTTCCAAGATAAAATATGTCTGTCAGCTGCTATTTGTTTCTATAGTTTTCTGGCTGTCCCTTTATGAAACATTTTTGCCCATATTTCGATAATTGTAAGATGATTTTCACCATTACCTCAGCTTCATAAAGTGACTCCCTGCCTTGACAGAGAACTTTTGTTCTGCTGCAATAGGAGATGCATGAAACCTGAGGATGAGATGGCTGTATGTAGTTAATTAATAATCTGTAATTTGTACCCATTACCTTGAGATTCCCTTTCACTCTTTTCTCTGGTTTGAAGATAGTTCTTAACTGAACAGCTCCACTGAGACTGGACTCATTACATTAAAGTAAAATAACACTGAAAAGCACCGAGTTAAGCTGGTTTCAGATTGCTCAGGTTCTGTTTTTTGCTCATTTGAACTAAATTTGCTTTTTCAGGAGAAAAAGCACAACTATTGCAACAAATGGTAGCATTTCCGAGGGGTTATGTTGCTAATAATAACAACAGAAATAAAAAAAGAATTAGAAAGGAAATGAAAAAGCAGCAAGGCACCCTCCTATTTCCATAGATTAGACATCAAAATTATTGCCTTGTAGGATGAATAGAAATATAGATTAGATGTAAAATCTAATCTGTGGTGAAAGGGGATGGAAGCACCTCGCACATGCTCCTTGATGAGCACATTTATTCCCCAGAAATAGAGCTGCAGTATCTTCCAGGTTTCCTGGAGATCCATCAGATATGTTATCTATTTATTGGGTAAATTCCTGTTTTAATGGAAAATAAAGGAGAATTACACCAGGAAAAACAGAACACATGAAACAGGATAGTGTCAGGATTTAAATTTCTGCTGTTTGCTCCTCTTTGAGATGAAATTTCAAGTTCTACCCGTGATAGATTTTGAAATATTCCAGAACAAAGCCCGCTATGAGATATTAATCACTGTGCCTGTTCCCTTTATTATTTTAGGCAATGGATAACTTATATGGAGCCCAAACTTTCTTCCTGTGTTTGGAAGACAACACTGGAGCCTCCTTTGGTGTTTTCCTGATGAACAGCAATGCCATGGGTAAGAAACCTTTCTCCGTGGCTCTGAGCAGTGCAGTTGAATTTCTTCTGAAATGATCTTTTACATTGCAATAAAAACTGAACTGATGTAAGTGTCCCTTCTTAAAAACACCCCCAATATCTGATGGCAGTCACCACCCTGTGTCTAATAATATTTCAAATGCAAGCAGTGAGTAGCTCCCAGTTAACTGGAGGAGTTTGATGGAAACCTGAAGGTCAGGAACTTATCCAAAGGCTGTACAGGTCTGCCCTGGAATAAGAGACTGAATTTGTAGTGAAAAACACATGGAAGTAAATGTCCTTTAGTCCTTTCAGAGATAAGTATATTTATATTTATGTTTACTGAGCTCTGCACATCTTTGGGCTGGAAAGTTTCACTGAAAATTCAGAGATAAAAGGTTGAACCACTGGATTTCTTCTGATTCTCTTCTCTGTAGGATGCAAAGGAATGGAAATGATGGACACATAAAGAGTTGTTTCACCTTCTTTGCGAGTTCAGTTAATGATTTAGGGTTCTTTAGGCATTTTGTGACTTTTACTCTAATTCTCTAATCATCAATTAGAAAATGGCAAAGTTATTTTAGACTTTCTTGTCCTTCAGAGCTGTTTTTGTGCATTCTTGTCTGGCAGAGTTTGTGGTACAGCCTGCTCCAGCAGTGACCTACAGAACCATTGGAGGCATCCTGGATTTCTACATCTTCCTGGGGGACACTCCAGAGCAAGTAGTCCAGGAGTACCTGCAGGTACCTTTACCTACAGGCATTATGCACTGAATAGATTTTTTTCAAAGTGCTTGGGATTTATTTTAGAATATTCTTTTGCTCTGGGTGTTGGAGAGGAGACCATGCTCGAGGCCCAAGAGCTAGAAAAGTCATTGATCTGTAATTCACACCGTGGTCATTATGGCTGGAGATGGTCCCTAGAATAATTTGTGTTTCCTTGCTCCTGTCATGAGGACAAATTCCTGTTCATATGGCAATATTATGGGATAGAAAGTGTGTTTACAGGATGTCTGGATCCTTTTGTGATCACAAGATATCACTGTGTCTCTTGCACTTGAGACCTGCCTCAGTTCCAGTGACACCTTAAAGAATGGGCATTGTCCCAGGATACCAGCATTTACTGAAATAAATAATAGGGAAAAAATAGTTTTTGGGAGTGGGCTGATCATTTAATGTGTGCTATTGGAATAGATTTGAGAAATATGGTGATGCCTTTTTCTGGGGCTGCCCAGAAGCAGAGGCCAGGCAGAACGAAGGGAATTCAAAGCAGTTCTATTTACTGAGGGCCCTGCAGGTGCATTCAGGGCAGACAAACCCACCCAAAATGGAGCAGGGCTCACGGGTTCCACACTTGTATAAGTCTGGGCCATTTGCACACTGGGGGTTAATTCTCCAATTCCAGCTGCAGGGGATGAAGTCATTGAGCCCCAGTTTGCTGCCCCCAAGTCCCTTTTGTTCCCATCTCTGGGCCCTGGGGCAGGGAGGTGCCCTTGGTGCCAGGCCTGGAGAGGAATTGCTGTGTGTGAGCAGGATGGGAGAGCAGCAGCTGCCTCTGGGTGGAGTTTGGAGTTACCCACTGCAGAACTGCAGGCTCGCAAATGCAGGGAAAATGGAAAAGCTGAGATCCTGAGGCATCAGTGGATGCAGGGGAAGGAGAAGAGGTGGCACAGGGTGTCCAACAGCACGTGGGGTTTTTGTTTTCCCCTTGCAGCTCGTGGGACTGCCAGCACTGCCCTCCTACTGGAACCTGGGCTTCCAGCTCAGCCGCTACGGCTACGCCTCCCTGGATGAGGTGAAGGAAATTGTGGAGAGGAACAGGAATGTTGGGCTGCCCTACGTGAGTATGGGGAGCACGCCAAGACCCCACAGCTGGCTCGTTTTCCATCAGTTTGGATTAGGAAATGTGTGGTGTCAAAGGTTTTTGTGTATTTAGATGTTAGACTCATTATCAGAGAGTTGGATGGGAGGTGGGTTAACTGCAGTTAGATTAATTCAAACACCTTATTGTAATAATTTTTCTTTCATTCTTTCCAACTCTATCCATTTTTCTTCTTGTGAAACATTTTTATTATTGTCCTATGGACAGTTATGGAACCATATATTATTCTTCATTGACAGTCAAAAGCAAAGTACAATTAACTTCTAAAATTAGATTTTAAGGGACATGAACCTGATGTCTTCAATAGAATAAAAATACCCTAATATTAGGCTAATATTTGGGAAGAAAATGGACTAATAAAAATCTTTACCCATCACTTCTCACCGAAAAGCTGAATTCCCTTCTCTTTCAGGATGCCCAAGTCATTGACATTGAATATATGGAACAAAGGAAAGATTTTACTTATGACAAAGTGAAATTTAAAGAGCTCCCTGAATTTGCAGCTTATTTGCATAACTATGGGCAAAAATATATCATCATATTGGTAAGCATTTAATTATTCCTTTTTTTCACTTGGGAACACTTTCATTACGGTTATTTAACTGTATTTATTCTATGTAATTATTGCACCTACAGCCTGTAATAATGGATGGAATATCCTGATTTCTTCTTTCCTTTGTCATTTTCTAATTTCTTTAGGATCCTGCTATTAGCACCCAAAATCTGGCTGATGGAAGTCCCTATGGAAGCTACGTCAGGGGATCAGAGAGAAAAGTCTGGGTTAATGAGTCAGATGGAACACCATTGGTTGGAGAGGTAATTGTGGTTTTACACTTTTGCATTTCATCTGTTGTCACTGCTAGGATTTAATTTAGCTACCAGTGAGAGCAGAGTTTGTAAGGCCTCCCGTAGCCTGTGATAATTCTCAACCTTTCTTAACTTTTTTCCAGTTGCTTACATTAGAAAGGTATTTTTCATTAAGTCTACATCAAAATGAAACTTTTAAAAATTTTCATTTCTTAAAGAAAAATAGAACTAAAATAGCAATTAATATTACACTTGTTCACATTAACCCAAATTTTTTTTTTTTACATTAACACTAAAATTTTTTTTACATTAAAGGGTAGTTTGAAGACTCAAGAGACATTTCATCAGCCAGCTCTTATTTATTTCCAGCAACAACTGAAGAGCCAGATCCCTGGACATTATCCTTTTAGTTTATAATCTTAACTTCTACTGAGAGTTTTCTCAGCTGTGTATTGTTTCTTGTAGGACTCATGAGAAAAGCAATTGAAAAATTCAAAGTTAGGAAATTCCTTCTCTTTGTGTTCTTCAAGCTCCCATCCAACCTGAGCAGGTCTGTGATCCTATGAACCCTTTTTAATCTCATTCAAAGTTTCATTAATTATCTTCCTTGGAATTTTCCAGGTGTGGCCAGGAGAAACTGTGTTCCCAGACTTCACCAACCCCGAGTGCACGAGCTGGTGGGCGGACGAGTGCAAATTGTTCCATGACATGGTGCCCTATGATGGACTGTGGATTGTGAGTAATTCAGGGCTTTGGTTGTGAATATGGGTGTTAGCAGATGTTTATTACCTCGAATTTTTATTGGTTTGAAAGGTGTTTTTGCAGTCAGAAAGGAGATGTTGAGGAATAGCAACTAATGATTCCTTAAAGGATGGCAGAATAGAGAGGAAGGCTTTTTTTTTTAGGGAAATGTACTTAAGGGAACTTTAGTACATCCTGCATCTTTCCTTTCCAGGATATGAATGAAGTAAGCAACTTTGTTCAAGGCTCAAAAAGAGGTTGTGCACAGAATGACTTGAATTACCCTCCTTACACTCCCAGTAAGTCCAGCTACTTTAATCAGAATAATAAAATATCAAATAAAATGTTAATTGCCTTCAAGGATACAACGTGACTTCAGTGTAGTTGTTTTGGGTGGGGTTTGGCCATTCCTATGGACAGAAAATAATATTTATATGCTTGTATTTGTATGCTTCAGCCGTGGTTTATAGAACTGCCTCTTTTATCTTGTCAAATAATTACCGAATATTGTCATTGCCTTAATTATGCCTGATAATGTAACAACCCTCATGCACTGTCAGTATTTTATCAGATATTTGCAGAACTTAAATGGAGTTCATAGTTTGTATTAATAGTAGATTGAAGTAACCTTTGCCAGAGTGTTGTCAGATGGTGATTCATGAATTTAGAGCACAGTTCCCAGTTCCTTGGAGTGGTGCAAATCTCAGGAGTGGAAATATCACAGAGCAAAGATGAACCAAACCAACAGCCAAGAGTAGCATCTTGGTTTTGCAGTAATTAAACTGCCTGAGTGAAAGAATAAAGAGGAAAAAAAGGGGCTTGGATATCATAAATGTGCTTTAAAGATTGGAAATATTAATAATAAAAATGTACCTTACCAGTGCCATTTGTTTTCCTTTCTTTAAGGGATTCTCGACAGGCTCATGTATTCCAAGACGCTTTGCCTGGATGCAGTGCAGAACTGGGGGAAGCAATATGATGTCCACAGTCTTTATGGATATTCCATGATCATATCCAGTAGGAAGTAAGGAATGCATCCTAAAACCCTGCAGAAAGGTTTCAGAGCAGCACATGAATTTTCCAAAGCAACACGAGGATTGTCTGCTAAAGGAACGAGGTTCTTGGAAAATGCTGAGTTGTGTTTGAGCAGATTTAGCCAAGGCAAAATCCACAGGCTGGAGCTGGCAGGAAAAGCTGTCAGAGCTGTGTAAAGGGATTATTCCAAACTGATATCTTTGCTAAAACACACCTGCAAAAGGAGTCCCCAGCCTTGGGATGAATAATCACTCCAGCATCAATCTGCTTTGTTCAGAATTATCAATTCGGAGTTGTCTTTTCCTCTGTGTAATTCCTGTCCCATTCCTTTCCAGAGCCATCGAGAAGGTGTTTCCAGGAAAAAGAAGCTTCCTCATCACGAGGTCTACTTTTGCAGGATCAGGAAAGCACGGGGGACACTGGCTGGGGGACAATTCAGCCACGTGGGACCAGCTGAGATGGGCAATCCCTGGAATGCTGGAGTTTAACCTCTTTGGAATTCCTTACGTAGGACATCAGTTCTGCCATCCTTTCAAAGCAGAGAACAAATTATCTAACCAAGCACTCTCTAAACAACCACTTACATTTGCTCCTCAAAATTAACCCTTTTTAGGAATCTCCTTTGAACTTTCTCTTCAATTATCAGTTTCTGATTTAGGCCATTTTGATTTTTGTGGCTGTGGCAACGTAAAAGTGGCTAACAAACTTCTTATCTTCTATATCCCAACCTACTTCTTATTTTAGTTGTTTTAAACACCAGTGAGGGACATGATTACTGATTTTTCTTATAATTTCAAATTAGTGGCATCCACTTAGAAGGGAAATAGCCAGAATCCTTTTTATGATTTAAATTTGAATGGCTTTGAAGCTTTTTTTCCCATTCTGTGCATACAATCACCAAACAGCAAATAAAATTTGGAAGAAGCAGAATGATAAGCAGTGTTAGTGAGGGGTTAGTTTAATTTTTTGGAAAGTTACAAATGTGCCGTACCTTTCAAGGTGCAGAACACTGTGCATCCAATATATTCTGATTATTAAATATTTTTTTTTAAAGATTGGAGCAGATATCTGTGGTTTTGGTGAAAACACCACAGAGGAACTTTGCAGACGATGGATGCAAGTGGGAGCATTTTACCCATTTTGCAGGAACCACAACAGTATAGGTTTCATGGTAAGTTGTGCTTTCTGTTCAAAACTGCTTCGTGTTACACAACTGCATTTATGTCACTAGATGGACACGAAAGAAGCATGGATTCACATCACAGCAGTGAGGTTTGATCCCAGTGAGGCTGAAGCCTTTATTTGGGGTTTTTACCCTTTTTATCAGGTGTTCCCATGCAGGTCACCATGAGTGGCCAAAGGAACCTCTCTGGTGCCATGGGTGGAACAAGAGCAAAACCCATTGAGAACAGCTGTGTGACATTGTTCTGAGAGCCAAAACCGAGTTACAAAAACACTCCTTGAAAGAGAAGTTTCCCAAAAGATTTTCTCTTGGGAACAGATCAGCCCCTGCCAGGCTGAAAACTCTCTCTGGCTCAGAAAATCATGTCCACACATTTCCATTATCACTTCTAATAATATCACTTCCAATCCTCACTATCACTGACCAGTTTGAAAACAGAACCTTAAACTGTCTTTATGGAATTACCGATAGGAGAGGTTGGGTTTCATAAGGGTTAATTGAGAATACAGTTATTTGGCAACAGTTTTATGAATTTTTTTGCCTCTGCCAACAAGAAACACTGAGGTCTGTGTGAGCCACCAGGCTGATCCCTGGGAGCTCCTTGGGATGAACCCGACAGCCAGGATAAATCCTGATGGACAGGGAGGGATGGGCAGTGCAAACAGCACAGAGGGACAGCACACCAGGTCACAGCATCAGAAAAGAGAACCCAGAGCAGAGCTGCCCCACAAAGCCTCTCTGAGAGGGCTTTTCACACGTTTGGCAAAGCGTTTGTGAAAACCTGGATATAAAAACAGTGGGTATTTGTTTCCAGCATCAAGATCCAGCTGTGTTTGGACCCAACTCCCTGCTGGTGAACAGCTCCAAGCATTACCTGAACATTCGCTACACGCTGCTGCCCTACCTGTACACGCTGCTCTACAAAGCTCACACCCGAGGAGACACGGTCGTGAGGCCCCTGCTACACGAGTGAGTTTGGGAGTTTTACAACCAGCTAGAAAATCTGACACATTTCATACAGTTAGGGGACTTCCTAAACCTCTATCCTGTGGAAATGCACATTGGGATACCTCTAGGCAGCTTCCCAGTCTGTGAAGCCCCATTTTGGCATAATTTTTATATGGCATCCTTTAGTCATGAGTGTGGACAATCAGTGCGCTGAAACCTTGGGGTTGCTGCTGATATAAATCACAAAAAACCCCAGTTTCTTCTCAATCCTTCTCATTTATTCAGGTTCTACTCTGATGAAACAACATGGAGCATCGACAGGCAGTTCCTATGGGGCCCTGGGCTGCTGATTTCCCCTGTTCTTGAGCCGGTGGGTTTGGCTGGTTTGGGATCTGTCTGGTAACCATGGGCCATGATGAGTCACCAGTTCCCTCTCCTTCATTTATTGCTTCCAGTGAGAGAGCCCACAGCACATCTTTTACCCCTGCTGAAACAGAAAATCTTGCAGTTAAATCCTACTCCTGTTTTCCAGTCTTCTATGGAGTCAAGGACATCCTGTCTGATATTCTGCTTTACCTCATCTACACATCATCTCTGAATTTCCTTTGGAGTCAGCTTCTCTTGCTGCATTTCAGCTTCTCTGTGGTACAACAAGGAAACAAAAAGATTGTGGCTTATTCTGTGGCAGAATCTTGTAAACAATGATTTCACCTGCCAGCAATGATTTCTCCTGGCATTTGCTGGGGAGAAACTTAAAACATTTGTTAAATACAGAAAGGGAAAGCGAGAATCTGAAAGGTGCCAGGCCCAAAATACATGGAAATAAAGAAGCTAGGGAGATATTCGTGGGTAGGATCTGGTTCACTGGGTTTGAAGCGTGGTGGCTTTGGGTGGCTTTCAGTGAGCTGCCACTTTGCAGAGCAGCAATTCGCTTACACCCCAGCAGCTTTGCAGAAATGGTGCTTGGATTGCCTTTCCCCCTGCTTGGGCACCATCCTAAACACCAGGAAAAAGCAAAGCCTAAAAATATCAATGATTTTCTCATTCAGCTTGACTGGGAAATTGAGCTCATCTGGTTAAGCTGAAATGTGGAAGCTGGTTCTTTATTCATTTTTAGGGTGTGGAGTCCACTCGTGTGTACTTTCCTGAGGCCGAGTGGTATGAGTATGACACGGTAAGGAAATGCAGGGGATATTATGGGATATGACATCATTTTCTCAATGGGAATGTGGTGAAATAGGATTGTCAGCCCTGCTTTGGGGACAGAGACTGGCAGGAAAGGCTTTGGGGTTACTTGGGAGACGAGGGATGAAGGGTGGTGGGATAAGCACAAGAATTGGTGCCTCAAGAAAGGGCTCAGATTATGACATTAAAACATAGTGATACACAAATTATTTTATTTTATGTGCCCATCAACTCACAGATATTCACATAACTTGAGCTTTTTATATAAGGAACAAGCTGATGAAACTCAGGTCTTAAGAAAACACTCCCAGCAGTAAGTAATACAAAATTCCTGTTCTCTTTTCACTCTCTGCCCAAAAGGGTGAACCAGTCTATATAAGGAAAGTGTGGCACGATATACAAACCCCAGCAGAGAAAATGGGGCTGCACCTGAGAGGAGGATACATTTTCCCTACCCAGAAACCAAACACCACCACAGTGGCAAGGTAGGATCCCAAACTGAACGCTTTTAACATTTTATTTTTTTCCCCATAATGGGGCTGAGGACTTCTAGGTTACAAATAACAGCAGCCCATTGTGTCTAGGATTTTCACCTTGAAATATGGGAATAGCTGTGAGCCAAACCTCACTGCCTCACCTTTAGCAATGAATTATTTGCATAGAAATTTGTAAACTCAAGGGGTATTTTAATCCATTTGTATGAAAATGAAAGGAAACCAAGGATTAAACTTAATTAAGGCAATTCTCCAAGGATTGTGACCCTGTTGGGTGTTTCACTCTTCCATGAAACATGGAGGGTGCATCAAGAATGTTTAGATGTTTGTTATACACGTAAATCTCTTTCCACAGCCGCAAGAATCCAATGGGACTCATCATTGCCCTGGATACCAACGGTGAAGCTTCCGGGGATTTGTTCTGGGATGATGGAGAATCTACAGGTGAGCAATCATAGAGAGTGAAATAAATATGGTCAACCAAGATTTGATATGCTCAAATTTCAATGTTCCTGCTGAAAAAAAAAGGCCTTGTCATGCACTGCTCATAAATCAAATGCTTTTCATTACTTTTAAGTAGAAAACTATTGTTAATGTAAGACTGAAGTGGCAAACTAATTCGACACGAGTGAAGAAAAAAGACACAAACCTCCACTTTAAGGTCAAACCTCCACTTTAAGGTCAAACCTCTGGTTTTCAGGAGAAATCTTTAGCTTGTCAGGAGTTGTCAGGGATTTCCCATGGGCTTTGGGCAAACCCCTGCCCCATCCAGGGAGGTCTGAACATCGATACTGGAAAACTTCACCCATTCCACTCTTACCACTCCTTTTTCTCATGGGCTACACCAATCGTTATCCCCCAGGAAAACTCCCAAGCCTCTGCTTTTTGGAATTCAGTGAAAAGTTTGAGATGTTTTTAAGAAATAGAGCAGTGATTCAGCTGATTATTGCTGCCATAAATCCAGCAGGCCTTGGGTGGCTGCTGTGCATGGGGGTGACAGCTCCATGTGCTCCTCTGGCCTAAAATAACAAAGCCATTACTGCCCTCACTGCTGCTGCCAAACAGAGCAATAAAACATTTCATCATTTTATGGCCTGCCCAAAATTTGCAGGTTGCAGTTTTACAGGGGAGCCATTTGCAATTTGCTTGAGATGACAGGATTTGTCTTTTTTCTTTCAAACCCCACACTTTGTATTTCTTTTTCCTGATAATGTGTTATTTCCTCTGTTACGGTTCCATGGCATTTATCATTGTTATTATCATCATCACCATTATTTTTGTATGAAGAATCCTTATTTAGGTCATGCTAAAGGATTAGCTTTGATCAAAATTTTATATTTAAGACAAACTAAGGAGAAATAACAGCAGAATAAAAATTCACTACATTTTAGAAGAGCTGATTTCAATGAATTTTTGTGAAAAAAATTAGATCTCCTGGGAGACTGGCCAAAGGAAAAAGAAAAAGGGACATTTCAGTTCCTCACAGAAACATTGGTAAATATTTGAGTTGCTTAGTGCAGCTTTGAATGTAATCCTGATAATTAACAGTTTATTGGTCTCTAGAAGTGGCACAGCCCTGCTTTAATTTTATTCTTTTCTGCACTCCAAGTGTGACTTCTTTCTTTACCTTTTAGGTACAATTGAGAATAAAGACTACATTTACTATGAATTTAAGGTTTCCAACGTAAGTATTTGATTTTAAATGACTTTCTTTTCATTTCTGATTTTTATCCAGTGTCTTTCAAAGTGCTCCTCTCTCTCCTTGTAAGATTCGCTGGAGAACAAAACATTTGCCAAAGCCAAGAGGAATGAAGTTCAAAATAGTCTCATTTAACTGGGATGAAATCTGTTGGGTTTTCTTTTCTCCTAGTTAACACAAATATCTAAATAACTCCTCTTTCCTTCCACATAATAAACTCAGCAGCAATATTTACTGAACAAGAGAACTCTAAAGCACAAAAGGCACTTAGAGTCAAAAAGAAGCATGGAGTGTTTGTGATTCTCAAAATAATGGTGCTGTAAAAAATACATATTTTTATACTGTGAAAATACAGCTGAATGTCTCCAAAGAATGAGGGAGACCCACACCTTGCCTGAACCCTCAGAAGCTACGTCAGGGTTAAGTTTTATTGTGTTATTTTAAGCTGAAAGTGCCTTTGTAGAGTTAATTGACATCAGGGAGGAGTCCTGATAGCGTTTCTATGCAATATTGACAGTGACTATCATACAGCAAGGATTGCAAATAACATGATAACATATTATTTGTACAATAATAATGATAATAATAATAATAATAATATTGGGTAAAGGTATTCACTCCTTGGCCACGATGAAAGAGCATAAACCACTGCAGGGGAACACGAGTGAAGCACATGAATTAGTAATTATTTCAATCATAATTAACCAAAGAAGCATTTTTTAGATAAGACACCCTGGCTGCTGCTGGAATTTGAAACCCCAGGAGCCAAATCATGGCTTGACTGTGATGACATTTGAATTTAACAATTAACCTCAGCGTTCCCGTGGAGGGCAGCAAGGAAACCCTGCACAGCCAGGGCGCAGCTCCTCTGCCTGGACTCTTAAAAATAATTAATGGCCTGGAATAGGAAGTGGTGTTTTTATATCAAGAGAAGTGAAGAACCTTTGGTTATTGGAACCCAGCAAGACCCCAGGCAGGTGGATTTTATCTGCCCTGTCACAGACCCACCCCAGGCTTTCTTTATTTCCCAAGCAAGGCAAAAAAAGCCGAAAGACAACTCCATAGATTATTTTATACATGGTAGGAAAGCTTTATTGTGGTAACACCATGAAGAGCAATAATTAATATGTGTGGGAAAAGATGTTGGTTTATTTATGCTACAATGTGAAAATCTTCATAGAAAAAAAAATTGGTAATTCAGAAAGAAATTGGGCAGATTTTTAAAATAAGACCACTTTTTTGGCAGATTTTAAAAATATGACAACTATATTATTTTTCAGAATGCTCTGCAAATGACTGCAACACACAGCAATTACAGGGATCCAAACAACCTGAAATTTGAGGAAATCAAGATATTGGGATTGTCCCAGGAAATAGCATCAGTTTCTGTGTCTCAGAACGATGTTGTGCAAGATTATACCTCTAATATCACCTATGATGCTGTGAGAAAGGTAAAGCAATAACAGGAAAATGAAAAGGAAACATATTTAAAATTGCATCAACTTTATTTTATGTATTGCAAAGGACAGGACCCGGTGCCAATGTTGTTTCAATGAAATACAATGTGAATTTTATTACAGAATAAAAGTACAATTGCATTCTACTCTGCTGCACATAAGTGCATCTAAGTTATGCTTGCAGTGCATCAGGCAGCTTATTTCATGTATTTATTCCTGTTTGCTTCCAAGGAAGCTGTGGGATTGATTCCATATTTTTTAGAGTCTTAATTCTTACAGATTTTATCTGTAAAAATATCAGTTGTGTGTGTTTGTAATTGTGAGACTGTATCAAATCTTACAAGATGGGATTTTGTGGCTTTTCAGTTTTTCAGCACCTCTTCTGACTGAAGGAAAGCTGGATGGGACGTGACATTTAATAACTGTTTATTGTTTCATATTTATAAGGTTGCTGTCATAGGAGGACTTCAGCTTGAACTGGGAAAATCTTACACAGTCAAATGGACTTCAAATATAAGTGTCAGTGAAAGATTTGATTGTTACCCCAGCCCTGATGCAACAAAAGAAAAATGTGAACAACGTGGCTGTTCCTGGGAAGTAAGCCATTATTTCTCTAAACTAATTAGACAAAAAAAAAAAACAAACCAAAACCCAAAACATCCAGAATAAAAGGTTTTCCTTTGTGATTCTTCCAAAATAAAAGAGGTCTGGGAGATTAGTCAGGTGTAAATAAAATGGGTGTTCAGGCCTCAGCTGGCTTGTACTGATGGATTTTATTTACCTCAGTAGCTGACAACCATTTAAATTCTACCAAATGATTTCAGGAGTTGAGGAAAAATTAGGTATTTTTGAAAGATGTACAGAAATAATATTACAGAAATAATATTAGAGTTATGAAAAAGTAGAAGAAAATCTTCAGCTGCTCCTTCTGCCTCAGTGGCACCTGCAAGGTCTCTCAGGGACATTTTAAGTCAAATTAACTCCTCTGGATCTCAGTTTGAGAGGAAATCCTTGAATCCCACAAAAATTTTGATTCATTTTTAAACTTGTTTATATCTGCACCAGGGAGCTATTTTCAAACCATAATCTCTGATATGAAGTTCTTTAACATGTGGTTTTATGTATTAATATTGTTAATTATTAAAAAACATGTGGGAGCAACATGGGCTGGCAGGGATGAACTTCAGAGAGTGCCTTCAACTAAGTTATTCCCTGTTCTTCCAAACATAAAATGCCCATTTTGGGCCTTTCCTGTAGGAATGAAGTCCAAAATTCTGTGCTGGCTACTCCTGCACCAGCACCTGCTGGAGCAGTTGATGAACTGCTCTGGTTTTGTTGCGCTACTAAAAGATTTTTTTTGTAATTTTGGACATTTGGAAACATCAGGAGATCTCAGATGAGCAGGATGTAATTTTCACTGGATATATTAAGGATAATTTGTGTGAATAAAGCCAGTGGAAAGAACTGCTCTGATGTTGCTTGAGTATGAAATGGGTTTTGGGCTCCTTGAAGGCAGCCAGAGAGCAATGGGATTAAAAGGGACGAAGCTTCAGGAATTTCCACAAGCCAAGATTAAACCACGTTGAGGGATTGATCAGAAGATCACAGAGAGGGGGAAATTATATCCATTTCTTTGCACAAGGGTTCAGTTTCCTGACTGAGCTATTTGTACAGCCTTCACTGGATGGCTTTATTACACCTGAGTCAGTGCAGAGATTTTTCTGCATTATTTCTTTATTCAGGATTCCATTAATTTCCCCCCCAAATTCTACATTTGACACAGATATGATAAAAACAGGATTCCATACTAATACCTAATTAAAAAAATCCAGCTGACTCAATGAGCTGAAACTCCTTTTTGCTTGCACCAGGCGACAGAAAATCCAGGTGTTCCTTTCTGCTATTACAACTCCAACAATCCTTACTCCATCACCAGTGTCAATTATTCCTCCACTGGGATCACAGCCACCCTCACCCTGAACAACGAGGTCAGAGCTAACGAGGCTTCCACTGCCCCAATCAACACCCTGAGCCTGGAGGTGAAATATCATCTCAACCACATGCTGCAGTTCAAGGTAATATCATCCCAGGATTCCTCGAATGTTTTATTTATGGAAATTCAAAGGGCTTTTTATAGCCAAATTTATATTTCACAGACAGAAGCAGCCTTGTGGAAATATGTTTCTCCTTCTAACCAATTATTATTGCTCTTAGCTTGCATCTTTTTTTTTTTTGTCCTAGAATCCTAGCACTCAATTTTACAAAGAAGTTACATGAATCAAAGGTATAATGTCAGTGTATGTGTGTAATGTCAACCAGGAGCTTTGAAACTGAAAGTATTTTGTTAATGTGCAGGTAAATTTATCTGTAAGTCTCTCATGGCTACAGTTTATTTTTACATCCATCACTGAGTTTCTATTTTAAAATTTTCCATGCACTGTTGTTTAACTGCAATTTGTTGCCATGTTTTTAATAAGATTGTGCTAAGTGGTCAGACCTCAAAAACCAACTACGTGCTTTCCAAATACAGAAAACCTGAAAAAGAATCCTAAAAGTTGAGTAAAAGATGAAGCAGAAAATGAATTATTGCACTTGCAAAGCATACACGCCTATATTGAAAATACAAGTATATACTTTAGATTCATGTAGATAATTAGCTGAGCCATTCCTGATCCACAATAAATCTTTAAGGTTCATTAATTGGGATTCTTTCCCCCTCCCAACGAAATCCTGTGAAAGGACTGGTTCGAGAATACGCATTTGAAAGAAAACACCGCAGCAAGCGTTTTAAAATTTATATCAGGTTCAGATTTCAAAACAACAGGCTTGTTTAAATACACTGATTTTTTGCTTTCCAGATCTACGATCCTCAAACCCCACGATACGAGGTCCCAGTGCCCCTGAACCTCCCCAGCTCCCCCACGAGCTCCAGCCAGGACCGGCTCTACGAAGTCTCTCTCCAGATCAAACCCTTCGGCATCCAAGTCCGCCGCAAAAGCACGGGCACAATCATGTAAGCCACTGCCCCTTGCTGCTATTTTATCTCCCCCTTGCTGCTATTTTATCTCCCCCTTGCTGCTATTTTATCTCCCCCTTGCTGCTATTTTCTCTCCCCCTTGCTGCTATTTTATCTCCCCCTTGTTGCCATTTTAGCTCACACTTGGTTTTGGCAGCTTTTTTCCTCTCCGTGAGTGCCTTGGGAGTGAAGAACGCTGGCGGCCCTGAAGGCTGTTCCTGGTGCGCTTCCCAAGTTTCTGGGAGGCAAAATGATTTTCTGCAGTTCCTAAAATATTCCTCAGGTGGTGCTTGTTAAGGATTGGCCATTTGGGTCAGTTTTAGGGAAAAAGATAGAAGTTGTGTCCCAACTAACTTGAGATGGGTTTTGGTAACCTGACAGATGAGTCTGGCAGGAGTTTCACTTTCCTTGGTTAAGTCAAAGTTAGAAAACAGAGAACAGTTGAGGGTGTTATGTTTTTTAATAAAAAAAAAATTTTATTTAATTTTTTAAAGTACTCAAAACTTAATTGTGAGTTTAGTTCCCTTTTGCAAACCAGAATAATAATTCAACCTGCAAATGAAGCTCCTGGAACAACGGATTTTTCTGCAAGAGCCCACCAGGCTGCAGTTTGCTTTCTAACTGGAAAGATGCTGATTTATAATAAATGTGACCTGTGAATGCCATCTCAGTGTAATCTGCACAGAAAGTTCAGTGAGCTGTAAAAAGTTCATTTACTATATTCTGTGTGGCTCCAGTGCTCGGTCTGGAAGGAAAACAGGATTGTAGTGTCCCAAAATGCATTTTCTCACTAAATGGCCAAAATGTGATGTAACTCGCAGTGCACGATGCCTGTGTGTGATTCCTCTGAGACACACAGAGGACTTTGTGCCCCCAAACTCCTCAGCAATTCTTACACACCCCCATTCCACATCCTTTACATTTCCTTGATAACAACAACAGTGTGTAGTCCACTTTTACTGAAGAGAGAGATTTCCAGAGAAAAAGAGCTGCCCAAAAGAAAGAGCCTGCAGGAATCCCAGCCCTGAGGACACTCTATTCTTATTTTCCCTCTCCTCTTCCCGCTTCAGCTGGGATTCAGGCCTGCCCACCTTCACCTTCAGTGACATGTTCATTCAGATTTCCACCCGGCTGCCATCCCAGTACATCTACGGATTTGGAGAACATGAGCACCCCACGTTCCGACACAACATGAACTGGCACACCTGGGGAATGTTCACCAGGGACCAGCCTCCAGGTGTAAGTGGGCAAAGAAGAAGAAAAATGTGATTTTTGAAGCAATGAGTGCAGAAATGTTCAGCACAGCTTTAAAACCCAGTGTCTGTGTGCTGGTACTGCAGCAGCTCTGGCTGTAAGCACCACAGTTTGCAATTTGGATGGTGTCTCCATGGCAAAGGTATTCTGTAAACCCATTATGTGTGACCTGCAAGAACAGTGTGAGGAGCTCAGACCCTCAGTCAGGTATTGGAAGGTGACAGATACCTTAGGAGGAACAGCACATTCTTCCTTTTTCTTATTTTTCCAGCTCATTGTTTTGAAAATTAGGCATGAGTCAGGACAATTCCTGTTGCTTGGGGATGAATTTAATACTTACACGGGTGAAGCAGAAATCTTATCTCTGTTTATTTGTCTTGTTTCCCACAAGATAGCAAATTTCCAATTATCAGGGAATGGCCAATGAAATAGCAGCAGCTAATTATAGCTCTAACTTCCACTTCAGGCTGGAAAACATTTAAAGAAAATTAAATGTAATGTCACCAGCACAGCCTGTGCACTTAGACACTTGGTTCTGTTTGCAAAGAAGGGAAAGTTTTGTTCTGGGGAAGCACCTTCTCATTAGTGAAATTTAAGTGCAGCAACACCTTTGCTTTCCTTGCTGCCTGAGCAGTCTGGACAAGCCTGACAAATTGTGAAGTTCCAAGTGCCCCTCTGCAGGTCTGTTTTGTGATTAGGTAAGGTTTAGGTGTATAAATTTAAAGTTTATTTGCTATGTTTGGCAACTGTCTTGTCTTTTATTAAATTTATTGCTAAATGTTAAAAAGCAAATGTCTGCAATGTTTCCCCAGTAAAATATATTCCATTTTCTTTACAGTACAAGCTGAATTCCTATGGTTTTCACCCATTTTATATGGCTCTTGAAGAAGATGCCAATGCCCACGGAGTTCTCTTGCTTAACAGCAACGCAATGGGTAAGAAAACCTTCAGTTTATTTCATGAAGTCATGGAATGGTCTGGGTTGGAAAGGACATTAAAGCTCATCCTGTTCCACACCCCTGCAGGGACACCTCCCACTGTCCCAGGCTGCTCCCAGCCCCATCCAGCCTGGCCTTGGACACTTCCAGGAATCCAGGGGCAGCCACAGCTGCTCTGAGCAACCTCAGGGCCTCAGCCCCCTCACAGGGAACAATTTCTTCCCAATATCCCATCAAAGCCTACCCTGTCAGTTTGAAGTCATTCCCCCCCGCTGGGTCCCTCTGGATCTTTGCAAATTTTCTCTCCCCGCCCTCTTCCATGTGTTCCATTTTTCACAGTTTTGCACTGGTGGCAAATCCAGGCACCCTTTTCTCACTTTCTTCCCTCCACTTCCAGATGTGACTTTCCAGCCCACCCCTGCCCTGACCTACCGCACCATCGGAGGAATCCTCGACTTCTACATGGTTCTGGGCCCGACTCCCGAGCTCATGGTGCAGCAATACACTGAGGTAGGAGCCTGCCTAATGCTGGGCTTTGGTGGCTTGTGTCACTGTGATGCACAGCACAGGAAGATTTGGGACACCAGGAGAGGTTTTCCTTTGAGGCAGCCCGCCCCTTGGGCACGGAGAAGCCTTTATTTGGAGCCTTTCAGCCCATTTTATAAAGTGTTCTGATAAAGGGTAACATGATTGGCCAAAGGAACCACCTCTCTGGTCCTGTTGGTGAACCAAGAGAGAAAAACACATCCTGAACATCTGTCCCTCTTATTTTGAGAGCCTGGCTGTGTTTTACAACAAACAATCCTTGAAGGAGGATGTTCCCAAGAGCTTTCCCTTGGGAAAATTCCCAGCCACTGACAGCTAAGAATTTTCCTCTAGCCCAGAAAATCATGTCCACAGGCTTGCTTTGCTTTCTCTTCCCCTCCTCACCACGAGCATCCTTTCCTATTTTCAGCTGATTGGGCGCCCAGTCATGCCAGCCTACTGGGCCCTGGGATTCCAGCTGTGCCGCTACGGATACGCCAACGACTCGGAGATCGCCCAGGTCGTGGAGGAAATGAAGGCGGCTCGGATTCCCTACGTACGTTGGGAGCCGATAACATTTGGGCTTTTGGCTTCGTAGCATTGACTAAATCCTTTTAAACACTAAAGCAGCAAGCAATCAGAACAAACCCACTGTGGCAGAGAAGAGCAGGTTTTGCACCACGGACTCTGGGATACGTTAAAAGCTGCTTAATTCTCTTCGTCATTCACAGCAAAGAATGACAGGAAGGAGCGGTTGTTGCTGTGGTGCATGACAAAGAATTCGGGATGTAGGGAGAGGTCCTTCCTCTGAGGCAGAGAGGATTTTGTTTGGGGTTTTGTAATTTTTTTTTATAAAGTGTTTTGATACAGGTAAACATGATTGGCCAAAGGAATCGCTTCTGCGGTTCTTCTTGTGGAACAAAAGAAAAACACATTCAGGACATCTGTTCTACCTTATTTTGAGAACTAGAATTTATTTACAAAAAAACAGTTTTTGAAAGAGAATGTTCCCAAAAGTTTTCTCTTGGGAGCAACTCAGCTACTGACAGGCTGAGAATGCTCTCAGGCTCAGAATATTATGTCCAGAAGCAGTCATTAAGAAAAACCAGCAGGGAAAAAAATTGAGCAGCAGCATTTCATTGCCATAATGCTCTGTGTCAAGTCAGTTGTGATTTGGCCCAGGTTGCAGCTGGAATAGTAGGAATAGCACTTAGCTATTCCTAGCAAAATTATATATTAAATAAATTGAATGTGGCTTCATTTTAAATATAATATCAAATGTTTCAATAGAGAACAACTATTTCCATTGTTTCCTTATAGCTATGGAAATACAGATGCAGTTTCTGTGTACATACGTATGGAAAAATCAATTTTTTTCTCTATTTTGTATCAATTTCTCCCCTCAGTTTTGATGCAGCGGTGAAAGCTTTATTTTGGTTTGGACCTGCTCACAGGTTGTGTATTCACTTAACAACTTCAGCCTGAAGTTACCATTGCTTCCAATTTTACACATCAAAAGTTCCATATTTTACTCATTTTGGCTAATTTTCAGTATTTGGCAAAAAAGTGGAGAAAATACTTTTTAAAATTAATTGTTTTGGCTTTTTTTGAACTGCAGGATGTCCAATATACAGATATTGACTACATGGAAAGGAACCTGGACTTCACCATTTCCCCACGTTTTGCTGGATTACCGGCTCTTGTCAACAAAATCAAAGCAGAAGGAATGAGATTTATCATTATCCTGGTCAGTTTGCAATATGGCTTTTAAATCCCAGTGTAGCATCCCCAAAAGAAGAATATAGCCAATGTCAGTTTTGAGCATAAAGGTAAAAGCATTTCTAATTGTAGGATCCAGCCATTTCTGGGAATGAAACCGATTATCCTACCTTCACCAGAGGTGTGAAGGATGATGTCTTCGTGCAGTGGCCTGATACCAAAGAAATTTTATATTCCAAGGTACTGTCCAGGGAAGAGTATTTAAACCCGAGTGTTGATGATGCTCAGTTTGTATTTAGTGGGGTTTGATTATTTTAAATGTTCTTTGTCCTATTAGGTCTGGTCGTTTCTTCCCAATGTCCAAATCAACGAATCGCTGACTCACGAAGAACTAGTAGAGGTAAATACTGACATGGTTTGGTTCTGGACTCAAATATAGGCATGAATCAATTAAAATAGCAGCAAACTCATGGATAAATCTCATGGCAGGAATAAGCTGCAGAAACTGGTTAAGCCTTCCTAAAAGCCAAAAATTTTATTGAACAAGCAATTATTTTTTGTCTTCTTTTATTACTTTTTTAAGCTCTAAATTTAATTTAAATTTTAGGATTTTAACTACTTCAGTCCCCTTACCTGTCTTGTTTTCCTTCTGTTTTTACAGTCCTACGTAGCACATTGTGCTTTCCCAGACTTCTTCCGCAATTCCACGGTGAAGTGGTGGAAGAATGAAATCCTGGAGGTCTACAACAATCCCAACATCTCAAAAAGCCTCAAGTTTGATGGCCTGTGGACTGTAAGTGTGGAAATGCATCTGATTTCTGGATTGTCTTTCTCTGCCTGACACTGGTTGAGGGGGCCCCAGTTCCTAATTCTCAGTATCTGCACTGCTCCAGAAGAAGTATCCCCTGTTAAATTCCCACTAAGGAAATGTTGGACTTGATGATCTTGGAGGTTGTTTCCTCAAAACAAAAAATTGCTGAATCACAGAATAGTCTGGGTTGGAAGAGATCTTGAAAATCTATTCCCACCCCTGCCATGGCAGGGACACTTCCACTATCCCAGGTCACTCCAAGCCCCATCCAACCTGACCTTGGGCACTGCCAGGGATGCAGGGCCAGCCACAGCTGCTCGGGGCACCTGTGCCAAGGGCTGCCCACTCTCCCAAGGAACAATTCCTGCCCAAAATCCCATCTAATCTTGCCCCACTTCAGCCTAAGGCCATCCACTTTTTCTGTCACTCCGTGCCCCGTGGAAAATCCTTTTCCTTCCCTTTTGTCAGCCCCTTTATGGAACGTGGGATGTCCAACTGAGACTGCAGCTGCAGGGGCTCCTCAGGAACCCTGCAATGCTGCTTGTGGGTAATTCAGAATTTATGGTGTCCTGTAGCAAACTAAGGGGTTTTGCTCTGGCTTTTTTAAGGACATGAATGAACCAGCAGCTTTTATGAATGGTGCCATAGGTGGCTGCAAGAACGACCTCCTAAATAATCCCCCCTACATGCCTCGTAAGTCTGATCCCTCCTTAAAGCAGTTTTGGGGTTTTCTGGTTCCTACATAAATTCTTATCTGGTACACGGGGCATAAAGGCCAAAATAAAGATGGGTTTATAAACCCACAACTCCTCACTGAACGTGGCCCTTCATTCCTGAGATTATGGGCACACCGCAAGCCCGGATATTTCAGCAGGAGCTCTGCAGCATTTGGTAAAAATAAAGTTCTTTCCAGCTCCTCACTGAATATGGATTTTGATCCCTATTTTGTGTCTAAGTGCTTTGCTTGAGGCATGGCAGAGAACTGAGCTCTCTGTTTTGCAGTTTTCTCAGATGAATAATGCAATTAATTAAATATTTAGAAAATACCCATGTGTCTCCTCTCATTACCATTTATGTGAGCAGTCAAATGCTTGAAATGCCTCGCTTTCTTGGCTTTCCTGAAGTACTGATGTAAAGTAGTACTAATTAAGAATTATTTATTAATGGTGGATTAGCATACTCTCAGTGCTTGCTGTTATATTCAGGTTTCACGTGTGGTTTCTCAGGAATTTCCAGGAAATTAATATTCAGACACAGATCATACCCTCACCACACCCATTTTTCTGTTTATGTGGTTAGTGTGACAGTGTTTAAAAAGATTTGGGGTATTTTCTGGTATACTCCATTTATTCTTTGAGCCTCTGTAGTAAGAGCATCTGTAACTGAGCTATTAAAACATTCACAGACCCAGATACCTGCAAAGGAATATTGGAAATATTCCATTTTGGAAATGCTATTTTTATAATTATAAATAAATGACTGACAGTATAAAGAGACTGAATGCCTAACAGATTATGAAAATTAAGAAAAAATAACTCAAGTGATTAATGCATGCTTATTGTTAATACTAAATATAGTTATTTACAGTATATATAATTCATATTATGTTATTATTTATAATAAATATATTCATTTCTTCCCTTTCCACAAGATTTGGGATATAGGTCAACAGGCTTAATCCACAAAACTCCATGCATGGAAGGTCAACACTACCTGGCAGACGGGACCCCAGCCAGGCACTACGATGTCCACAGCCTCTATGGATGGTCCCAAGCCAGACCCAGCCTGGAGTAAGTGCTTTGCATGTTCCCTGCTGCCTCCAAAATGCATTCCAAATGGATATTCCATGCCTACATTCCTACGGCCAAAACTTCCACTGGTTAATTTAGGGTGCCTGAGATCTTTCCCTTTGCTCTGAGCAGTTTGGTTTTTCAATCCAGCCCCAGGAGGAGTTGGATGCTCCAAGGGCTGGGCAGGTGCTGGAGCTGTTCCAGTCAGGGATTTCCCCCGTGCTGCAGGAAGGGTGGTGGGAGCAGAGCTGCAGGTGAAGGCGAGGGGATCTGTGCAGGGCTGAGCTGAGGCTGTGCTTGCATGGTTCCACTGCAATAAATCCCTTCTGCACAGAATTGCTGTAATTAAACATCACTTACCTACTGTTCCTGGGCATTGCTGGGCTTGCCTGGCTTGCTCTGGTTTTCCTCACACTTCACACCCAGTGAGGGGAAATCAAAACATTTTTTCAATTGTATGAATTTCAGAAGGGCCCAATTATGTTCCCTATTTAAAATTTAGTGAAAAGGGGGAATGGTGACTTTTAAAATGCAAAGTGTGAGCACAAAGCTTTGCTTTGAAGCATTTCTTTTCCCACTTCCAAGGCCAACGTGGTTACCTGTCCCCCTGAATCATCCCCAGGCTGCTTTAGATAACAGAGATCCAGTGATAGCAGAGCTGGGCTGTTTCATTTACAACCCAGCCCCTGAGCAGGGCACAGATTTCCTGTGCACATCTTAACGACCTTAAAGCCCTTGGTAACTTTGATATTCCTGTGAAGAGAGAAAATGTCAGGGCTGCTGGATTTGTGAGAGGATGCTCCACTGGCAGCATGCCAGGCCAGCCCTGCCAGTCCAAGCAGGGGTGGAAATGCTGACAGGACAGGAGGGAATGTCTGATCCCTGTGCCGTCAGCCCAGCCTGATGGGATTTGGGCATCACAAAATGAGGTGGTTTGGGCCCTGGCTGAGCTCCAGGTGCCCAGCAAAGCCCCTCCAGCTCTCCCCTCCTCAGCTGGGAAGAGGAGAGAAAGTATAAAGAAAGGTTCATGGGCTGAGATAAGGACAGGGAGGGACCACTCACCAGTTACTGTCATGGGCATTACAGCTCAGTTGTGGAAATCAGTTTAATTTACAATCAGAGACGATAATGACAATTAAAATGAAATCTTAATTCCCCCAAGTCTTTACTTTTTTCCTATTTCATCCCCTATTTTCTACCTGCTGTCCAGCAGAAGCAGAGGTTGGAGCAGGGCTTGCAGTTAGTCCATCACATACTGTCTGCTGCTCCTTCCTCCCCTGTCTCTTCTCCTCCTCCTCTCTCCGGGGTTCCACAGCTTCCTGCCAGGAATCCAGCTCCAGCACAGGCATCCCACAGGATCACAGCTTCCCCTGGGCATCCCTGCTCAGGTGTGGGCTCCTCCAGGGGCTGCAGGTGGATCTGTGCTCCCCATGGAGCCACCTCTGCTGCAGGGGAGCTCCAGAGCCTGGAGCACATCCTGACCCTTCTGCACTGGCCTGGGGTCTGCAGAGCTGCTGCTCCCACCTATCCTCACCACTCTCTCCTGTTCCAGTTGCTGTTGGGAGCTCCATTTTCCCATTCTCATTCCTGTTATCCCAAAGGCACTCAGTGCTGCTGATGGGCTCAGCCAGGGGCAGGTCCCTCTTGGCTCTGCCAGAAATGAGGAAGCTTCAGGAGTTTCTCACTGGAGCCACCCCTGCCAAAACGTTGCTGTGCAAACCCAGTGGAGTAGACAAGAATTTGGTAGGAAAAGGAATATTGCCATCGTTTCTGTGTTTTAAGTATGAACTGAAATATTCTCCTCTCTTTTGCAAGGCACTGCAACAGAAATCGCTACAATAAATCTCACAGCTCACACAGATATTCTCACATTGGAAATTTATAGCAAATGTTATCTGCAAAATATATATATACATATATTTCAGTCCCAAATTTATTTTTTGGCAGTAACTGAAGAGGTACTTGTGAAACTGAAGAAATGCAATAATTTATTTTGATACTAAACCATCCAAACAGAAAGATTATTTGCACACAAAACTCACAAAAGACTGCAACAGAAAAGTGAGCATCAGTATTTTATGTAACCTGGTGTCATTTCAGTTCTCCATCCATTAGGCACAGAAACTTTGGGATATTGCCTTGACGCTGTTCTTTTGTAATGAGGTTTTTGCATAGCCAGAGCCCTCATTAGTGAATACAGGAACTGTTTGGAGGTAAATTCAGCCTTTGTGACCTGAATAATTGTTTTTCATGGCCAGAGCCATGGAGCTGCAGGCCTGAGCCTCCAGGCACAGAACACTCAGGTCCTGCTCATCCCTGAGCAGTTCAACCCGTGACATTCGCTGGCTTCACTTTTGAAATTTTAGCTGCCACTTCCAAAGTATTATTGACACAGGGAAAACAAGCAGAGAATTGAGGTGTTGGACAATATATTGCAAAGGAATAAAGGATCCTAGGAAAGTTACTGTTTGTCTTGGAGGAAATAATTGTGGCCCATTAGTCTGGTTTAATTGCTGCGGTAATTTAAGTGACTCGTGTGTCTTTGCTGTAATTATGGTGTCACTAAAGCTGCAAATCCTATAGAAAAATAAGCAAATAGTGCCTTATTGAAGCAGCAGTTTTGGGTAATTATGGAGCTCTTGTTGTAGAGCACTGGGATTTAATTAGGGTGGTTCTCTGACTAATATTCATATTGATAACCTGTCACCTTGGTCTTTCAGAAGGGACTATACAAATCCCTGACTTTTTAATTTTTATTTCAGCACCTTTTAGTCAACTAAACTTATCCTGAGAGGCCCGATATTCCTGTTAACTCTGTTTTCACTCTTGTGAGCCTTTGGGTTGGATTTTTGCTGAATTATTTCCAACTGTTGGTTCAAGTTTTCAGATCCCTTAAGAAAGGAACGACGTGCCCCCGCACACACTGTGGAGCCCTTAGAAAACAGGTTTAGAAAAGTTTTGCTACATGCTTGTTTTCCCACAGAGGATTTAGCCTGCTGAGCTGGAAAACTCCTTTTTAATCCCTCCTTGATGCCAGTTCTCTTTGCTGGCCAGCTTTGGGATTGGGTCTGGATCTGCTGAATTGCCATAAAAAGCACGAATGGATTGGATGTGCGTGACGTAGCCCCTCACTGTGATAATACAAACCCATGGATTTCTTTTCAGAGGCTCTCAGGCAGTAAATCCCATGGCAGTGTTTCTCCTGTAACGTGTTTCTGTGTCTGTTTGGGACTCAGGGCTTTGCAGGAAGCCACCAAGGAGCGCGGGATCGTCATCACCCGCTCCACGTACCCCAGCAGCGGCAGATGGGCTGGGCACTGGCTGGGGGACAACACGGCAGCCTGGGACCAGCTGCACAAATCTGTCATTGGTACGTGCCAGGAGAAGGGTTTGTGTTCCTGGGATCACCCAATCCTGCAATGGGTTGGGCTGGGTTGGGAGGGAACTTAAAGCCCATCCAGTGCCATGGCAGGGACACCTACCGCTGTCCCAGGTTCCTCCAAGCATTGTCCAACCTGGCTTTGTTTCTCCTTCACCTCTTTGCCTTTTATATTCCTGTGATTTTTAGCTGAAAAAATTGGTTCAGCAACCTGAATCTGTGGTGAATTCCTTTTTTATTTTTCCTTCTTACTTCCTGCTGTACCAGGGGCTGGGAAATCCTTTAATTCCCTTGGGACCAGACCCCTCCATGCCCTGGGTCCTGCCACTGTTTTTTTGTCTTTTCTCCTGCCTAGCCACATCCCATCTCCTTCTGGAGCAGGAAAACACAACATATTAGAGAAATTGTGGGGTTGTATTTGTTTTTTTCTTGCCTGATTCAGTAGTGTAATGAACATTGTCTGTGTAACCATAGAGTAAAAAATCCCAGCCAGTAACTCCAATTTATTTCTCTTTTCAGGCATGATGGAGTTCAGTCTCTTTGGAATATCTTATGTAAGCTAATGAGTTAATAACTTATATTTAATTACTGTGGTGCTGTACACGACAATGCAGTTTTCCATTTGGGTTATTCTGAAAATTTCAGACAGGAGCTGATATCTGTGGCTTCTTCAAAGACGCCGAGTACGAGATGTGTGTCCGCTGGATGCAGCTGGGGGCATTTTACCCATTTTCCAGGAATCACAACGAGAAAGGAACAAGGGTGAGTTGCAATTTTTTAATAATTCTTAGCAGCTGGGCTTTTGCAACACACAGGCAAAACCTGCCAGAACGGTGCACGATTCCCCTGGCTCAAAAAAAAAAAAAAAGAAAAGTACATTCCAAGTCAAATGGAGAAGAAAAGAACACTTTTGGCACTTTGTCAAATTAACATTGTCATTATTTCTATGCTGGCTCTGCTGTGAGCCTCCCCATCACCCACATAAAACCTCTGTGGTTTTATGCCCACAGAGGGGCTGCTCTGGGGCTTGGACACTTGAAGGAAGCTCGTTCTAACTTTGCTTTCACTAAAACAAACTCTACACATTTTCCCCTCTGTGCCATTTGGATTTCAGTGAGCTGCAGCAGGGCTAAAATGCAGATTTCATGGCAAACACACTTCAAGAAACAGAACTGACCTCGGTGCTCTCAGCCCTAATTGCCCATAATTATACAGCAAATGAGAAAATGGGGCAGTGCAATAAGATGCTGGAGTGGGACTCAGGAATTTCTGTGCTTTGCACGTTTGCCACCATCAGATATTGTATTTCTGCTCAAAGGAAAGGGAATTAATTGCCTAAATGTAGGCTAAGGACTGGAGTGGAGAGAGCTGTAAAACAAGATAACTGGGAACAGAAAAAAAAAGGCAAACAGCACTTCTGTTCCGGGGAAAGCTTCAGGTCTAGCAGAGTGGAGCTATTTAGATGGCAAATATCTAATGGATTAGAGTCTCCTTTCCAAAGCCAGCTGCTTTATCTCGCAGCACACACCTTCCACAGGCCTGTGAAAGCCTTCAAAATGCAGATCCAGGGTTATCGTGGCGCTCCCAGTCTCACCCAATTTGCCAAGGTATTGTTCTGTACCTTTAATAAAGATTTGAGGCTCTGCTGACACCAGTCCTTGGTGCCTCGGACTCTCGCTGCGAGCCTGGGAGCAGAGGGCTGGGGGATGATGCACCCTGGGACGTGTCACACCTTGGGGACACTTTGCATTGAACTTTTTTACTGTGTTTCCCCTGGGTCTTTACCAGATTTTCTCTTTCTAGTTCCCCTCCTGGGGCTGACAGTGACAGCCGCAGTTTTCACTTGCTCCTGAGTTGAAGGATAAATAAATGAAGATGCTCTGCTTCAGAGGAGAAATTTCCTTGCTTCATTTTGCTACGCTGATTTGGTTGTTTTAGCTTTCTCAGGCAGTCCAACCTAGCTTCTCTATCAACATTTTCATCTCTTTCAGAGGCAAGATCCTGCTTTCTGGGATAGCAGATTTCATGAGATTTCCAGGAATGTCCTGAACATAAGATACACCCTGTTACCTTATCTCTACACCTTACTCTACGATGCCCATGCCCATGGCAGCACCGTCGTCCGCCCCGTTCTCCACGAGTAAGTGCAATTCCCTGCTCTCCTCTCCAAGAATTCCCATTTAAACTCCTCTAGTTGTGACCCCCTAGCAACAGAGTTCTCTCTTTGTCACAACATTTCCCCTTCAATTAAAAAAAAAAACAACAAAAAAGCAAGTTTTGGCTGGGAAAAACTGAGTTTTTTGTCTGTGGTGATATGCTTTTGTCAAAGAAACTCAGAAAACAGTGGCTCAAATTAAAAAGTCTGTTCCAGGCTGTCCAGGATTTTATTATTGTAAATAATAAGCATAAGACCTTCAGGGTTTTGTTGTCCCAATGTACTGAAAGGCAAAAAAAATGGACAAAACCCCCTAAAGCTGAGCACTAATTTTGCAATTCTCTAATGAGTATCAGGAACTTTGCGCAACCGCTAATTGATCTCCGAACAATTAACAGCAATAATGAGGAGATAGATGCTAGAAGGAGTAGGTGAAATTACTGGAGGAGCTCTTAGGGAAAGTTCAGCTCTGGCTGTCTCATCCTGGCAGGTTTGTGCAAGACAGGAACACGTGGGATATCGACGAGCAGTTCCTCTGGGGTCCTGCCCTGCTCATCAGCCCTGTGATGAAACAGGTGAGCTTTTAAGCATTAATTACTAGAGTCTGTTTAATCAAGCTTCGCTTTTTTTTTTTTTAATTTGAGGTGCCTAAAATTTGTGTGTTTAACCACAGGGTGATCGGAGTGTGAAGGCTTATTTCCCCGATGCCCGCTGGTATGATTACCACACAGTAAGTCGTCCTAAAAAAATTGTATTTTATCACTTGTGTTTTCTCTTTGCACAGCGCTGAGTGTGGCAGGGAGGTGGGAACCCTCTCCTGCCTAATCTGCATTTAATATAAGTTCTTAGAAACATAAAATCTACTCAGCTGATTAAAGAATTAATAAAAATCCTTGATTCCTTTATAATAACATATAATAACATGACCAGAGTTATGAAAAGTGAAAAGGTGAAGTAATATCTTTTAATTTAGAGTTCTTTTCACTTTTTGTAACCCTTGAATGGTACGCAGAAGGTTTTTGTAATGGAATGCTCTAATAAAGAAAGAAAAAAACAGGTTTAGCTGCATAATTTTTCCCAGAAAATAATAAAAGATTTGGAAATAAGAAGAGCAGGATCAAAAGTCCCTTCATTAATCACAGGTTTGTGTTTCCTCTGCTTGGCCCCTTTGGTTCAGCTGCCATCACCCGCGGTCAGGCCAGGCTTTTATAGAGCCAAAATTTCAGCGTTTCTCTTATTAACAGTTACCCCTGCAGTAACAACTCCTTATTAACCTGCCTAGAGAAGCATTATCATTTCATTCTGAAGGAAAACCGGGTAAAAACCCATTTGTTTTGTTCACAGGACACAGACACTGGCTTTAGGGGACAATTCCAGAATTTATCAGCTCCTTTGGAGCACATCAACCTGCACATCCGAGGTGGATACATCCTACCTTGGCAAGAGCCTGCTAATACAACTGCCTACAGGTAGGGAGAAGTGAAAATTTAAATTTAATTTGGTTTTTTTTGGTGTGTGTTTGGGTTTCTTTTCCCCCGAATGGCGTTTAGTAGCATGGGATGGGAGGGTGGCTGTGGGAGGCTCAACTTTTCTGTAAAGAAATGACCATTTTGGGAATATAGAATGGGATTAGCTGAGGAAATTGAGAGAAAATTGTGTTTTCCACAGCCGGAAAAACCCGATGGGACTCACGGTGGCCCTGGATGATGCCCTGCTTGCAGAAGGACACCTTTATTGGGATGATGGGGTTCGCATTGGTACGTCCAGGGCTCCTTCCCTTCCTAAAACCCTTTTTTTTCCTGTCAGAATGGTTGGATCTTGCCAAGTGAGGCTCCATCCTCGGGGATATTCAAAGCCCTAATTCAAGCAGACAAAAACCAAAGCCAAGGATGGGAATTGGGAAGAGGCGGAACAAACTCTGGGGTGTCTGAGGAGGAGCAGAGGGAAGGGATGGGCTTGTGCCAAAGCCACCCCATTTCTGAGGGACAGATCTGAACTCTCCTTCAGAGGCAAAACTGAAATTTGACCTGCAGACCAGCATTACAGCAACGTGATTCCTCCTGATTGAAGGCACACGACGCTGTGATTTATAGAATTAATATGTTGTACAAATGAAATCGTGCCCTGGGCCTGAGGCAAGGCAGATAACAAAGATTCCTCCTCAAACCTATGGGAACCATAACCATAGATCGTGTGAGAGCTCTCACAGATTTCCTCAACGTGGCTAAATTGAAATTGTCTGCAGATAAGAGACACTGAGCTGTCATTCCTCCTCCCCCTGCGCTACCCCTGTAATAACGATGAGCTCTGGCCCCAGATTCCCATCAGGAATGCAGGGAATGTGCTTTGCATGGAGACCAGGGGGGAGTTTGCAGGAGGTGGATCTGGAATCCAGACGTGATGGCCACACTTAAGGAAGCCTGGTGGTAAATGGAATTTGCATGGATCACCCGGAGCAGCTGACAAGTGACACTGGCAGGAGTGTGGAAGGCAGGAGCCTCATGCCCAGAGATCAGCTCTGCTCCAGTTACAGCTGAATTTACAGGGCTGGGAAATGCCAGCAGTGATTTCAGAGAGGCAGGAGCCTCTCCCACCGTCGGTGTCACCTGGAATTGCACAGGCAGTGGAGGGGGATGTGGGAAATGACTCTTCAGTGAGAAATAGAAACATTTTCCTCCTCATCTGAACTCCCCTGATCTTCCCAGTGCTGTTTCTTTGCCTGTTTTTATATCTTACGCCTAGAATATTCCCTTTTTATCCTCATTTTAACTTTATATACACTGAAAGGGTTTTATGTCTAGTAGCACTCATCTCCTGGAAATGCACAACAATTTCTCTTTATTTACATATAAATACAACCCTTTTATTTGTAAGTTGTCTGTGGACACAGTCCTTGAGCAGGCAGTTTGATAATGTGCTAGATAAGGTAGAAAGCAAAGACATTTTATTCCATTTCTTTCGTTCTTTCTTTTTAACAGATGCATATGAAGATGGTGTTTACCTGCTGACATCATTTACTGCTAACCAGGTAATCACATTTGCTCATATTTATTTAACAGTCACTTCAGGGTTTTTTTGTATTTTTAACTATGGGCATTTTAATTTGGATCTTCCTACTGTCTACGTATCCTAACCTGGCATTAAATTGTGCTCACAGTTGATTAGGCTACAAGAAAAGTGATTAAATTGTGTTAAGAACGAATTGAGGAGTGAATCTGAAGGGTATTGTCAAGGACAATTGTCAGATTTCACTTCTTACCATAGCCAGTGGAATATCTGGAAATAAATTAGGCTCTAATTATAGGGACTTTTGGCTTAAAAGAAAAGCTCTTTCTGTTGTAGGAGAAAACACACTTTCTTATTTCATTATTTTCTAGTGTGCCACAATGTCTTCTAATTTTATCCACACAGTTCTTTCTTCTCATTTAATTCTGCCTCTGACAAATAAAAGGGTGTTAATTGCTACGAAAGGGAGTTTGTTTTGCTAACACTCAATATTTGCAGTTGTAAGGAGATTATAAAATAAAAGCACCTTTCCCTGCTCTTACAAAAACTCAGTAGGGAAAAGCTTAATTAAAGAGGTCTTGAATCAACCAACAGTGAGAAACCCTCACCCTCTGAGCACTAAATACGTGGAATTGTGTCACAGCACATTTCTGGGGGGGTCTGAGTACATCCTAAAGAAATCCAAAATCTGCTTAAAATCATGAGAGAGAGGCCTGTGAGTGCTGAGGGAGGGGATGGGGAGGCAGGAGCTGTTCTGGGAGGGCAGGAAGGAGGAGGAGAGGAGCCTGGAGCAGCTCTCAGAGCACCTGGAAGCTCTGAAGGGAAGGAGAGGTTTGTCCTGCAGCTCTTGCTGCCCACCCAGGGCTTGAGAATTTCTTGTTGCTTCACTCCTCACATCGCTGAGCTGAGTGTCAGTGAAAGCACAGCAGAGCCCAGAATTTGGCCAGGTGAACACGGTGGAGAAAAGCTTTCAGTGCTTGAAAAACGAGTAACAACACACTGGGATTAGGAAATAAATCGGATAAAGAACCTGGAGTGAAGACAGCACAGGGAAAGCTCAAGGGCACTTGACAGAGTTGCAGAAGGGTTTGGGTTGGGAGGTGTTGGTTTTCCCCAACACGGGGGTGCCAGGCTGGGCAATCCCTGCCGGGCTGTGCCTCACCCACAGTGCAGGCACAGGGGCCTCGCTGTGCAAAGGTTGTTTGTTGTTTTCTTATCAGAATTTCTGAGCCAAGGATGGCACAGGCTCTGCACCTTTGAAACATGAGCCAACAAGGGCCACAAAAGGCTCCAAATGCCCGAATTTATACAAGATAAGGAAACCAACTACTTGATACCATGTACCTTAAACATCTGCTGCCATTGCTTTACTGCCAACCACTCATTATTTGTCTGTCCATGCAACATCTGCACTGGGGGAACTCTCACCCCGTGACTTTGTGCTCCCAGCACTGCACAACATGGAGCAGCTGAAGCAGGAGAAGGGAAACTGAGGCAGCACCCACAATTCTCCACCCTGAATCCTCACCTACAGCCACAGCACATAAACCCAAATATCCATTTTTCACCAAGTGACAAACTGCTAACTACACTGCTCTTGGTGCTGTCCAACCCAGCCCAAAGCCTTGGGAGCTTTCTCCATGGATGGAGGTTAAAACCAGAGTTTTCCTGGGGGTCAGGAACTCCCAGGACAGGCAGAGAAATTCCCTGTGTCCCAATTCCCACAGAGAGGAACATTAAAAATCACCCCAGCCATGGCAGGGACACTTCCCCTGTCCCAGGCTGCCCCAAGCCCCAGTGTCCAGCCTGGCCCTGGGCACTGCCAGGGATCCCGGGACAGCCCCAGCCGCTCTGGATTTGCCCCTGTCTGATCCCAAACTCTGATATTTGTCTTTCCCTTTTCCTTTCAGACTGTTTTGGAGATCACAGTCACACACCAGAACTACAGCGACCCAAACAACCTCATGTTCACCGAGATCAGGGTCCTGGGGGTGCCCACCAGGGCCACTCAGGTGACGGTGACACAGAACGGGGCCACAGTCCCAGCAAACCCCACTGTGGCCTACGACAGCAACAAGCAGGTAAGATGGTGCTTGAAGGGTTAAAAAAAGTTTTCCCACCTGGATTTGTGCTCTTAAAACTGTGGAGATTCAGCTTTGATAACACATTTAAAATAATTCTAGCATATTTAAAATATTAATATTTTAGCATATTTAAAATATTTATATATTTAGCATGTTTAAAATTTTATATTGGGATATTTAAACTATTTGTATATTTACCATATTTAAAATATCTGTATAATTAGAATGTTTAAAATTTTATATTGGGATATTTAAACTATTTGTATATTTACCATATTTAAAATATCTGTATAATTAGAATGTTTAAAATTTTTATATTAGGATATTTAAACTACTTTTGTATCTACCATACTTAAATTGTCTACATAATTAGAATGCTTAAAATTTTTATATTAGGATATTTAAACTATTTGTATATTTACGATACTTAAAAATATCTATATAATTATAATGTTTAAAATTTTTATATTAGGATATGTAAATTATTTGTCTATTTAACATATTTAAAATATCTATATAATTAGCACATTTAAAAATTTTATGCATTTAAAATTTTTATATTAGGATATGTAAATTATTTGTGTGTTTACCATATTTATGTATTTACCATATTCAAAATATTTTTACTTGGAACACTTAAAATATTAGTATATATACCATATTTAAAATATCTATATAATTAGTACATTTTAAAAATTTAT